>JAFFST010054665.1:236983-256103 GCA_022414735.1 Noturus placidus | reverse complement strand
GATGTTCCGAAACACTTAAGTGTGACAAACATGCAAAGGAACAGGAAATGAGGAAGGGGGCAAACACTTTTTCACACCACTGTATGTATATATATATATATATATATATATATATATATACACGGCACAGAGTTAAATTTTGTGAAGGAAGGGCAAACAATTTTCAGAAACTGAAAAGATGCACTTGCATGTTAACATGTACTTCGCCAACATTTTTGCTTATTTCTTTATGGCATTTGTTTCACCAAATCCTTGATGCATGATCACATACTGATATTGTGAGTACTGTACTAGTTACCATTTGGACATCATGGATACAAGCAGATTGTATTTTTTTGGGAACGCAATGACATAAAAAATGATCATTCATTAAAATTTTTAAAAATTATTATTTAATTTTTTAATAATACTTTATTTAATTTTATTTCTGTGAAAAAGATCAAAAATGTTTTTAAATATCTGTGAATGGTGACTGGTGCAAGTCATATTTACAACTGAATGTGCAGCTCCTGTCATTCATTGTCTCAGTGTTTGAATCGGCAAATTGTTACTTTAGTTATTTTCACTATCTGTGATTTTTAAACATAAGTGAATTGTGTAAGTTGTCTTGTGTTTAAATGTATGCTGCCTGCTGAGTCAGTGTATACGGACTGATATTATACTCATTCAGGGGATCAGTATGTGAATCAGATGTTTCAGTCAAGATTTGCTCCTCTTGAGTTCTCACTCTTGCATACATAGAAGTCTGCACTGACCTGGGCATACAAGCATGTTCTAAAATAACACAAAATGGCAAGAATTATTAGCTATTTTTATATTGATTATACTGGTTGTCTGCCACAGATGTCTGTCTGTGTGATCAGGGCTGCACATTGAAGCAACCGAACAAATTAGTGAACTAATCTACTGTAACTCTGGTCCCTGAGAGGTCCAGCACAATCTTTTAACCCTTTAATCTTAACTCACCTATTAAATCTGGTAATTAAATGGTGAGTTGAATTAGATGTACCTGAGATAGGAAATCACTAAACTCAGTGGCATCTGGGAGTGACATCAAAGTCACATACTGCTGGGACCTCCCTGTTGTGTGTGTGTGTGTGTGTGTGTGTGTGTGTGTGTGTGTGTGTGTGTGTGTGTGTGTGAGAGAGAGAGAGAGAGAGAGTGAGTGCTCATGTACAACACACAAAAAATAGAAATATATAACTGTACAAAAAGAAAATTGCAGACAACATGCTCATCATATTTTAAAGCAAAACAGTGTCGCCCGAAAGAGCCCTCTAGTGGTCAAAATAATATAGGCCTTTATATCAAGTGAAACTCTTAGATTGCTGTCCATGTAAAATTTGGACAAGTAAAAGTGAATAAGAAATAAACAGCTGATATAAGCAAGCTGAAATAAAGGAATTATTGAAAGTGTCATTTGTGTATATTATGGACATGAACTTTAATAATACACTATATGGCCAGAAGTATGTGGAAACCTGAGTAAAACCATTCCATTCCAAAACCATGGTTAGTAATACTGGGTTGTTCGCCCTTCGCTAACGCCAGTAAAAGAAGAAGGCATTATTGTAAATTTCTGTCTTCAAGTGAATGGAGTGTTGTATTTTATCTTTAGTGAACAGAGGCAAGACCAATCAGACAGTGTTTACAGGTAAACATGTAGAAATACTCATGTCTTATTGGCTCAGTGTCAGGGTCTTGGCAATTTTCTTATATCCTATGTGATCTTTATTTAGAGCAACAATTCTTTTTTTTCAGATCCTCAGAGAGGTGCCATGTTGAACTTCCAGTGACCAGTATGAGGGAGTGTGAGAGCAATGACACCAAATTTAACACACCTGCTCCCCATTCACACATTGTAACACTAACAAGTCACATGACACTGGGGAGGGAAAATGGCTAATTGGGCCCAATTTGGACATTTTCACTTAGGGGTGTACTCACTTTTGTTGCCAGCGGTTTAGACATTAATGTCTGTGTGTTGAGTTATTTTGAGGGGACAGCAAATTTACACTGTTACACAAGCTGTACACTCACTACTTTACATTGTAGCAAAGTGTCATTTCTTCAGTGTTGTCACATGAAAAGATATGATCAAATATTTATAAAAATGTGAGGGGTGTACTCACTTTTGTAAGATACTGTGTATATCTATCTATCTATCTATCTATCTATCTATCTATCTATCTATCTATCTAAGTGGAGTTTCCTCTCATGCTGAGCGGGAAAACAAGGTATATAAATGTCTATATAAGTTCCAATGTACATGAACGTGAGGTAAGCTGAGCATAAGGACAGCTAACACACTCTGCATGGCACTGTAGCAGCTAAACCCATACAATGATAGCTTAGCATTGCCTCCCCTTGGCTAGCAACACCGAACTAGCATAGTGTTAGATAGCCAAAATGTTTAATATTTTATCGGATAGTGATAACACCTGAGGCAGGTTTTATGATAAATTCAACATTTTGTCCAATTTTCACATTTTTCAGCAATTGTCACATGTAAGAAGAAAACTTCATAGAAACAGATTCATAGAAATCTGTGTTGTGAAACAAAGCCGACTCACTGAATAGAGAATTTAGTTAGTTAGTTCAGTGGTTCCCAAACTTTCCCACGGCAAGGCCCCCCAAATGGCATTAACATATGACCGAAGTCCCCCTTTTGCAAAATGACTTTAAAACACATTTAAAATACAGACATCTGAATATATCCCCCTTTTTATTAATAATTACGCCTTACATATTTACATTACATTAGGAATTGAGTGTGTGTGTGTGTGTGTGTGTGTGTGTGTGGTTGTCTGACAGTGAGAATTTATTTTTCACACCAAATTGTTGAGGCCCCAATGGCGGCCACCACTTTGAAAACCACTGAGTTAGTTAGCTGCTATACGTGATCCTAAAGTGGCCCAGGTACCTGACCCAGACACAGGCCTAGATAAAAAGTTGAGGTGGTTCAATTGATTAATTTTGAACATAAGTACATTTTATCAGGATTAAAATTAATGGGTTTAAAATGTGGAAAGGACTGAGAGAAAAGGGGTTGTTAAAGAAGACAGTAACAATACTGTTATCAGGCTGACTTTACATCATTTCCAGGCATACCATCAGTTGTGGCTCACAGTGAGTTGACATGATTGGAAATGTATGCACAGTAGAAATAAGAACTTTTTTTGTGCAAGCTGTCCTCTTCATTATTAGACCATTTTAGAACACAGCAACACTGTGGGCTGGACATTTGTTTGGTGGACTGCTTCTCAAGCCAGCAGTGACAGCAGTTCCAAAATCCCAGTAGTGCCATACACATCCATTGTACTACTATGTAAACACACACACACACACACACACACACACACACACACACACACACACACACACGTAGTTGTACAAAACTGAAACGGCAGTCATTTATTGTATTAAAATCTTTTATTCTGTTACTGTTTGCAGCACAGCATAGTATATTCTTCCAAGATTAAGTGGCCCAGCGCATCACACCCATGTGGCTTCCCCAGAGAGAGGGGAATGGCACAAGGAATCCAACATAGAAGAACAGGGGCACAGCCGTCCTGGCACAGAGTGGCATTTAACAAAAGTGCTCTGCTCAGCTACATCAAATAGTCACACAGAGCAGCATCATGTGGATGTGTGTGTGTGTGTGTGTGTGTGTGTGTGTGTGTGCGCGCGCGCGTGTGTGCGTGTGTGTGTGTGTGTGCATACATGTATGTTCAGTAAAATGCACTGTAGCTTGGGACACACACACGCACGCACATACACGCTTTCACAGATCTTTATCTAAATCAGCATATGTGTCTAAGCCACATTTCTGTGAGACATACTGCATAATGCAAAGCTTGTAGCTCAAACATACATGCTCATTAAAGAGCCAGTTGAACCTTTTTATTATTCAGAAAATATTCTATCCCACCATCACAACCGAACTACAGTGACACGGTCATCTGGACACACACACACACACACACACACACACACACACACACACACACACACGGCATCAGTTGTAACTTTCTCATAGTGGTCAATGGCCAGCTGTGCAACACAGTAGGACACTGGTCTCTGATATTAGTGAGTGTAACACAAAAGAGGACAGACAAAGACAAAAGACAAATTTATAGAGAATAAATGTATAGAATAAACACATATATATCTTATCTTTTGAAACATCATATATATATATATATATATATATATATATATATATATATATATATATATATATAATTAAATGGTAAAAGACATGAGTGAAACTAATAGTTTTGTCTTCAGCGAGACTGTTATGCTGAACACATATTTCTCTATTGCTATCTAAACTTCACAAACACATATATGATTTACATCTATATATAAAGAAATCTAGACAAGTATTGCACAACAGTCAAAATTGGAATAAAATGATGTACATATGAGCTGACAAGTTTTCGTATCAAGATAAACAATGCATATGAGTTCAGAGGAAATTTGTGACATTCAAGTAATGTCACTTATTCTGGCTTTTGAGAATTTAAAATAAATTTTACTGTGCTCTTGATCTGTACATCACAGTCATCAAAGGTTTAGCGCACAGCATCTTGACATTGTTCAGCTCATTAATAATATAATATAATCCAATTAGTACTATTTTTGAAAAGCTCAGCATACAATAGATAAGCTTAGTATGGCTCAGATGCAGTCACAAGCACACAAAAAAAGCTAAATTACCCCATTGCTTTGTGATGAGGACTGGGTCAATTATGCGTAGAACTTTCGTGGTTGGTTATAAAAGAAAGCTTTTAAAATACTAGTGGAAAAGCAAAATGTAAAAAAATCTAATATATGCTGAAAAGTTATGTAATTGCTACAAACATTTAAGTTCATATTTGACTCAGTCCTGATGCCAATGCACCCATGCCCTTATCAATAGTCATGGTCAATCACTGCAATCACAAAACTAATAGCAAAATCTAAATTTAACACTTCTTCCAGATCTTCCAGGGTTCAAGATTTTTTTTTTAAGTGCCAGACAGTTTCTCTTGATAAAATCATAAACTAGTGTCTGGTTATTATTCACATTTGCTGTAATCTGCATGACCGACTTAAGTATGGATCACAACAACTAGTAAAGTGACAAAGCAGAGCAGTTAGAAAAAACATGTAAAAACACAGTGTTTAACTGTAAACAGTGCTCTCCTGCTTATCTCCCTCTGAATAATGACATGTTCTAAATCTAACATTGACATCTGATTGATGGTACAGCGCTCCATATGGCTAGCTATTTCATTTTTGCAACAATTTAACCCAAAACATTCAAAATGGATTATTGACAAAGATTTTCCCCCAAAAAGCTACGATCTTAGTTTCTTGGTTGCAGCACACTGTGTTGTCATGGCAACATGTACATTCAGTTGTGAGGGGATGGGCTGCCACTTTTTTAGGTAGTTGAAATGCTGTGTGTGCCCTCACTATAATATTGCACAGTGCTTATGTTCTCTTAATTAATAAAGTCTTAACCACAAAGTATATATATATATATATATATATATATATATATATATATATATATATATATATATATATATATGACAATTATGTATTGCTTAAGGGAAAAGAATGAGATCTAAATATGTTATGACTGTGCAGTAGCTCAACGCAAGTTTGGCACTCAGTTTCAATGAGTCATACATTGATCAGTAAAAGGTGACTTACCCTGTTAGGAAAATAAACTGACAAAGTGAAACAGAATGCTAGATATAAGTCTGCAGAGGTAGGGGGTATGTTCTTGGAACCAAAAACTGCTACCATTTTATAATGAAAGCATCCCTTGAAATATAAATGCCACAATAATGTCATAATTCAAAGCTTAAACAGAGGAGAAAGAAAGATGAATACTATTGGGGTTATTAAAAGGTTTCTGCCTCTAAATCTCCCCTTGAGATCCAAGGGTCACACCTGAGTCCACAAGCACCACAACGGTCAAACACCACATTCATCCAGAATATTCAACCCCTCCATCCAAGTGCCCCATAAAACAGAAAAGCACAGCCAATTGTATTTGAATTATTCCTCTTTAACAGAGAGGTTTCTCAGAAAGGCAGTACCATTCTTATGCAGTATAAAAAGGAAAGCCACAACATGTGAAATACCTAGATACACCTTCCTTTCAGGAGCACAACAGGGACTTGTGCAAGAAATTAAGGGGGCCCAACACACCATTATTATCCAAATTGTCCCAGACTGTTTGCTGATATCTCTTTTTGATTCTATGTGTCAGACCTCACTCTCCACACTGGAAAAGTGGGCAGAGTCTCGACGTGAGCACAAACTCTTGGTTTTGAATGGAAGATGTGGTGAATGGTACCTTTGTGGCTGGGGCACTGAACACAGTCTCTGGTACTGGAGCTTGGCACTGGAGGAGGATATAGAGGAGGGCTGCATTGCACCAGTTGTTGAGGAAATGGCTGATGGCGATGAAACAGAGGAGGAGGAGGTAGGTAGAGGTACATGAATTGGGTGGGAAGATGATGGAGGTGCAGGGAGAGCTGGGACCATCGGGGCTGGCATTGATGGTGGTAGAGTCTGAGGAGATGATATCTCTCTGGACCTCTCAGAACGCTGTGATCTATGAACACTGAGGTTTGATTGACTTCCAGATTTTACTTGGCCTTGAGCTTGGTCTGGTTTGGAGGACTGCCGTTTGGGCCGGTTAATGTTGCTGAAACTTTGGCAGTGAGGCAGCAGGTCCTCTTGACTACGAGAGGTCACTCGGTTCCACTTATAGTGGTGGGGCGACTGACAAGAACAGGCAGTATGGCATTCACTTTTCTCCTGTGATCTCCTTTTAGACTTCTTTTCAGTCTTCACAGGTAATTTGTCTACAGACCAGTATCTTCGTGGGGGTGGGGGAGTCAAAGGTGATTGCAGCCACTGACTTGATCCTAAACCTCCAGACCCCCATCTGGAGCCTCCTCCAAAACCACAGCTGCTTTCCCTACCTCCTAACCCCAGAAAAAGTTCATCTCTACTGTTTATACTGCCCCCTCTCTCCCTGGCAGGATAAGTGCCAAAAAACCAGCCTCCACCCCCAATGCCTCCAACAGCCCTTCCTTCATGCCCTTCCCAGTATCTCTCAAACTTGCCAAATTCACCTGAAGAACCTTCATCATCTGTGTAGATCTCAACAGTTTTGTCTCTCTCCCTTTCAGATTCTGATTCTATTACTCTGCTCTCTCTTTTTCTTCTTCTTCTTCTTCTTCGTTCCTCAGTTCTATCTCTCTCTTCTGATTCTTCCCCTTCCTCTTCTTCTGAATCCCATTCATGATATGCCAGGCCTTCTCTTGAGCAGGTCTTACCTTTTCCATTCTTTCCTAAAAGGGGGCGAATCTCACCTCCTTTCCCATGTTCCTCTCTTTCAGACCCAAAAGACTGTGTTCTTTTATAGTTAAGAGGAAAAAGAGGAAGAAAAGAAGATGGAGATTCAGAATGTGTATTCCCACTACCCCAAAATTTAACTGATGTTGAGCATTTACTTGAAGTGGGATCGCGCTTACTGTTAGACTTTGGCCTGGAATGGTGATAGGACTGAGCGTTCCTGTGGTGCTTTTCTCTTCTCCTAGCTCCTTCTTCATCACCACCCTCTTGATTATCACTCTCTCTCCTTCCTCCCTCTCTTTTTATATCCCAGTCATAACTCCGCATAGAGCTTTCACTCTTCTTTTGGAAAGAGCTACGCCTAAGTTCAGGGTAGGAAGGCAGATTCTGTTCTATCCCTTTTTCAAATATCTCTTTACCATCAATTTCACCTTCTTCTTGACCAGATCGCTTTTCCTTCTCCCTTTTCCTGGATTTCCCATCTTTTTTCTTTTTCTTCTTTACTTTATGTCTTTTGTGCTCTCTCTCTCTCTTATGTTCTCCCCTCTTCTTTTTCTTTCGACCCTTCTTCCTCCTCCTTCTCTCTCTTTCTCTCTCTTTGTAATATCTTTTCTCTTCTTTGTCCTTACCTCTCACTCCACCCTCTCTTCTAGCTCTCTCTTTTTCACCCCATGAAGCCCACCACTCCTGGAGTTGTGCCAGCTGGCTAGTGGTGCTGTCTCTCATCTGTGCCTTTTGTGGGCAAGGTTTGCGTGGTGGTATGGGTGGAGGTGGACTGCATGGCAGGGACCGAGATGACATGTGTGAACGACTTTTTCTCCTACCCAAAAGAAGGCTGGACTCCTCTGTAAGCTCATCTGTGTCAAACTCCTCATATGCATCTCTTTCACCCGCCCTGTATTTGAAACTCTGTGAGGATGAGTAAGAAGAAGTAGAGTAAGAAGGAGAATTAGATCGCGAGACGGATACAGAAGAGGAGGTGGAAGAGGAGCTAGATGTGCTAGAGGAAGTGGAAATGTAGTGCACAGAAGGTGAGGGTGAAAGAGGAATTTGGTTAGGGGAGGAGAAGGGAAGAGGGATAGGTAGAGGCAAAGGAGGAGGACGACGACCTCTCCTCCCTGCTCCATCCCTCCCTCCATACCTGCCCCCACCTCTCCGTCCCAAAGGAAGGATGTTTTCATATAAGGGTCCCCCGGAGCCTTTTCTTTTTGAAAGACTGCTTCTCCTCCAGAAAGACTGCTGTGGTGAAGAAGAATGATGCAAAGCTGGGTTTATGGGTAAATGCCCAGACAGTTGTTTTTTCTGTGGCAACCTTGAGTTTCCCATGGACTTTGTTTGATGTGCGGTTTTTGGAGTTTGGGAAACTACACCTTGCGGGTCTCCAGAGACTCCTAATCCCTCTGGATCAATTGGGCCATAGTATCTTTTATATTCATCCAGACCTCCTTCTCCACCACCTACTGCAGCCCACTGTGGAGGTACAGCCTGTGGGAATTGTGCAACGTCTGTGATCCCACTACTGACGGCACTTGTCTTTTCAGGGCCAGTTTTTGGACGTGTCCACCGATCCACTACAGCCAGTCGTCGATCATGACGAGGTAAAAATGTAGAGCATGGCATGGGTGCGCCAAGAATTGGGCTGTTTGAAGGTCCAAGTGCCATGCCTGAATGCCCAGCTGTTGGCAGAGATCCAGGAAGAAGGGCATTGTACACTGTCTGTTGCTGGTGAAGTTTTTGCTGCTGTTGCTGTTGTGCCATTGTGATGGAAGAGTTGGCTATATTTGTAGTTACCATGTGAGGCGGAGCAGGAGGGGGCATAGTGGAGATGGGATGGTACTGTGGAAGTGTCATTTGATTACCTACAGGGGTTGTTTCATCTTCAAAATTGCAGCAGCTGTACATTCCCTGGAAAAGATTAAAAAAAGATAAATTTGTCCTCATTGACACATAGAAATCCAGATATGTTTTCATGTTATAATGAATTTAAATTCTGCTTTTTTCTTTATGACAACAAAGTCCTTATTCACAAACCCGACTAAAAGCCAGCAGAAAGTCCAGTCCCTTTGAACGACCCAAGCAATGGCGCAGCTTCCAGTAAACCAGGTGCTCCCAGGCAAAGACCAAAAGGCTTAGACCCATTGCCACCAGTAGCATGTAGAAGACACCTGCCATGTTATCTATGTCCAGCTTGGAACTCATCACTTCAATCTTATCATTATGACAAATGCCAGAAAGCCAGAGACGTTCAAGCATGTCAACTTCATCTGGTGAAACAACAAACAAACAAACAAATAAAATAGATGAGGAAATAACCAATAATAAATTTGAGCAAGAAAGAATAAACGAAATCTAATGAAAAGAGTTGGGTTAAAGACTTATTTTTGGGAAACCAAGTCATTCATTAGAAGAGGAGCACAAAAAGATAAGTTTGGAAACAGCTGAGATTTTTGTCTGGTTTACAATATTATTGACTTGAAGGTAAAAAAAAAAAAAAAAAGATCATGATGGGGAAAAATATGAAAAACAGGGAAGAAAAGGAAGCCCATATGGCAGAAAAAGATGGATGGATGAAGATAATATCTGAAAATAGGCTGAAATACATCTGAAATAGGCTGGTTTTCTACAATATGCTAAGACAGCCAGTGTTCTGAAGATTAAAGCTCCAGACTGATGACCAATAATAGCCAATATTTCATTCATCAGAAAAAAGTGTCACCATTAAGAACACTGACAAGACAAGAGCATTGGCAGAAGACATGTTACATGCATTTAGATCTACTAGAGATTTTATATCTCTAGATTTAGTTCAATATCAAAATGTATTCTTTCTATAGATCAGCATGTATAATCTTATAATCAAATAAAAATTTTCCATAACAATTAATAATAATAAGAAAGAAAAATAAACATGAGTGAATTGGCCCGTGGTTAATTCATATGTTTGTCATTTTATAACTGTCATTGTCATTAAAAACTGAAATTTTAGCCAATCGAACAAGCAATGAGAAACAAAATAATGTGAATTAAGTCACACATTCATTACATTTATTTAAAAGGAAAAAACTGGCATTGTTTCAGTAGTCTTTACTGCCTAAAGCTTTGTCTATCATTATTTTTTAATTAACTTCATTAATTAAATTTCATTAAACTAATTTCATGTAAAAATAAATAAATAAATAAAACTTCCTTTCATGTTCTCTATTTAACCAAGATACTCAATATATTCCCATAAAAAATCTTTAAGCAAATCTGAAAAAGGGAAGTGCGGGAAAACATCTGAGCTAGGCATGTAACCATGTTCCCTGAGAAGGGAACGAGGCATTGCGTTAGCTGAACACTGTGGGAAGTGCCCTCACGCGTGACCGGTATCTGAAGCTAGTGTAACATCATGCCTGCCATGATCAGGTGACATGGATATTAAGCGGGTTGTGTGATATATAAATGACACTTGTGATCCCCGCCGTTAACCTCTATAATCTGAAGCGAAGAAGCAATTCACAGGTATGCCCCAGTTTGACAAAGCTATGGAACGTGTCGTTCCATTCTCAGGGAACAGGGTTACATGCATACGTTAGCTGAACGCTGCAGGGACGAGAATAAACACTCCGTCATAATGAGGGTATGGCTTGTTCAAAAAAATCTGAGCCCGAGGGTCACTGCAAGACACTCGAACCTGGGCTGGAATGTATATCCAGACTGTAAAATCAAATTAATGTATGTGGTGTAGACCACCCCGGCTGAACAGACACATCCTGTAAGGATACTCCTTTGGACAAAGCCTGCGAGGAGGCGACCCCCCCTAGTGGAATGAGCCCTTATGCCCAGAGGTATAGTGAGACCGCGCACCTCATAAGCGATAGATTCCACTATCCAATTAGAGATGCGCTGTTTCAACACAGGATCACCTCTGTTGTCGCCACCAAAGCCAACTAGCAGCTGCTCTGACATACGCCACTGGCTGGAGTGGTGGAGGGAAGTGCAGAGAGCCCTTATTGGACACAATCTGTGCAATTTCTCTTCTGATGAGGAACAGAGGAACACTACTGCAACACTACTGGATGAGCAGCAGATGTAGGCACTTTAGGAATATAATCAGGCCTATTTATAACTGCGGCCTCATGTTGCATAAACATGAAATTCTACATAAAAGAATTTGGTATATCTTTATATCTACTTACAACTTAATATATTAGTATATACTTACACCGGATTACATTATCTGGTTTGGGAAACTAGTTGGCACAATGGCTTAGTGGTTAGCACGTTTGCCTCACACCCCCGCCTTGGGGGTTCAATTCCCTCCTCTGCCCTGTTGAGTTTGTATATGGAATTGCTTCCCATTCCATGTAACAAGCATGGTGGTGACTATGACTCTCAGAACACAGAGCAGCCTACAAACATGGCTGCCATGGACTACAACTCCCAAGTCACACACTCATTGTCCCATCCACACTCACCTGATTACTAATCATGGACTCAATACAAACCTGGACTCAATTCTACCACAGTATATAAGGACACTTTTCATTACAACACACACGCAGTATATGTTCAGTGTGTTGTATCTGTAATACCAATTATGATTCTGGTTCTTTGGTTTATGTATTTGTCTTTTTCTCAACTTACTTTTTTTGTACATCGCCTGACTTGCCTGTATTGTGACCTTAATTCTACCTCACAATTTGGATTCTTTAGCCTGTTTCAAAATAAAAGCTCTTAACCTCCAGCTGTCACTGTCTCTGCTGCCCGAAAATAGAAATACCTAATAACTCTGATTTCCTCATTGTATTTTTGCTCTTTAAAAATCCTTATTGTATAAAGGGGCTTGTGGCACCTGAAATTAGTTTTTGTGACATTATCTATTGTGAACCAATGTGTTCACCAATTCTTAATGCTTTATGGCAAACGTTTTCCAATAACATGCTAATTCAACTAACTAAATTGACCTCTAATCTTCTCACCATCTCCCACCAGTTGCAGCAAAGCAAGGTCTAGAGGTCGCTTCCAGCGTGAGTTTTTGTGCAGGGCGATGCCATATCCAGTAGTGGCAAACACCTTCCCTGCACCAATGGTCATCACTTTACAACCCTCATCTTTCCGTGCCATGTAGTTTAACACAGCTGCATCGTAGATAAAGGCATCCAGTTTGCTGTAAGGAGAAAGCAGTAGAGAGAGGCATAGAATGACACGGGAGAAAATTATAAATTAATGGTTAAAAGTTTAGAGAGTGACAGAGAGAGAGATATAGATATAGTACAGTCCATATTCATTTTGACGCACAATGCATTAGCCTGAGCTTAATTTAACATGGGCACTTTCGTGAATTAAGTCTTGTCTAGTACTTGTGCCACAATGAAATCTCCAATGACATTTCTCAGGGGTTTGGCATTATATAGGGACAATGTCTTTCTTAATGTACTGTGCTGCATCAATTCCAAGGGTGACAATATTAAATTTAAAGACCAAAATCATTAAAAATTAATTGTTGCTAACATGCCCATATATCTGTATATACAGTATCTCACAAAAGTGAGTACACCCCTCACATTTTTTTAAATATTTGATTACATCTTTTCATGTGACAACACTGAAGAAATGACACTTTGCTACAATGTAAAGTAGTGAGTGTACAACTTGTGTAACAGTGTAAATTTACTGTCCCCTCAAAATAACTCAACACACAGACATTAATGTCTAAACCTCTGGCAACAAAAGTGAGTACACCCCTAAGTGAAAATGTCCAAATTGGGCCCAAAGTGTCAATATTTTGTGTGGCCACCATTATTTTCCAGCACTGCCTTAACCCTCTTGGGCATGGAGTTCACCAGAGCTTCACAGGTTGCCACTGGAGTCCTCTTCCATGACGACATCACGGAGCTGGTGGATGTTAGAGACCTTGTGCTTCTCCACCTTCCATTTGAGGATGCCCCACAGATGCTCAATAGGGTTTAGGTCTGGAGACATGCTTGGCCAGTCCATCACCTTCACCCTCAGCTTCTTTAGCAAGGCAGAGCCGGCAGCACTCATTCAGAAATGTCACTTCCTTCTGGGATGGCAGCCATGCAGACCAATTTGATGCAGTGTGCAGCGTACGGTCTGAGCACTGAAAGGCTGACCCCGCACCCCTTCAACCTCTGTAGCAATGCTGGCAGAACTCATACATCTATTCATTGAGGGAACCATGAATGCCAACATGTACCGTGACATACTGAAGCAGCGCATGAGCCCAGCATGTATTCCAGCATAATAACGACCCCAAACACACTTCGAAGACAACCACTGCCTTTCTAAAGAAGCTGAGGTAATGCACTGGCCAAGCATGTCTCCAGACCTAAACCTTTTTGAGCATCTGTGGGGCATTCTCAAACGGAAGATGGAGGAGCACAAGGTCTCTAACATCCACCAGCTCCGTGATGACTTTTTGTGAGATACTGTATGTTATATATGAATACGCAGCTATAAGAAAATGCATATTAAAACCAATTAAGCTATTGCATGAAATGAGATTTCTTAGGTAACTTATGTTAACTGAAAAATCAGCACTGTCAAATAGAAACTCCTACCCTTACCTCTAATAAAACTGAACAAATTGAAGTTACAGAGAACTATAGAACAACTTTCCTTCATGAATCCCCTGCTTTGCTAAGATAGCAAATACTGCTTGAAACAAAACCAAAAAGCTTAGTTGTTGGAAAAGTAGCAATTTCAGTGCAATTATGGTGTTTTCAGTGCCTTCACACAAAGAATGGAAGTCAGCTTTCACACCCACTCTGAGATCCGACAGAATCCGACAGCCGACAAAATAATTAATGTCTATGCAGTGATCCATGCTGTAACCCACATCTGTCTTTCCTGCTACATTAAAAGGAAATCTTAATTTTAATGTCTAGAACACATTAACACAGTTTTTGCATCCATATCCGATAAAATGGGTCAATTTATGCTCAAATAATGTAGCTTAGTAAGGGAGTGAAGGCTTTTCTATAACACTATATATTTTAGCTCTTTGTTAAAAGAGATCTTCCACTCACCCAGTCTTAAGGTTGTCGATGGCCTCCTCGACTCCTCTCTGATTGTTTCGCACCATAAATTGATGCATGTTAGGGTAGTTGCTGCGAATATTCTCTTCTGTGCTGCCATTTGGGACAGTGCCAAAGCGAAGTGGAGGGTACTGCTCTGTGGGCTGCTGGAACTACAAGCAAAAAAAGACAGATATACAGTGCATCTGGAAAGTATTCACAGCGCTTCACTTTTTCAACATTTTGTTATGATACATTCTTTTTCCAAAATGGATTAGATTAATTATTTTCTTCAAAATTCCACAAACAATACCCCATGATAACAACATGAAAGAAGTTTGTTTGAAATCTTTGCAAATATATTAAAAATAAAAAAATAAAAACAGCACATGTACATAAGAATTCCCAGCCTTTGCTCAATACTTTGTTGAAGCACCTTTGGCACCAATTACATTCTCAAAGCCTTTTGAGTATGATTCTACAAGCTTTGCACACCTATTTTTGGGCAGTTTCTCCCATTCTTCTTTGCAGGACCTCACAAGCTCCATCAGGTTGGATGGGGAGCATCGGTGCACAGCCATTTTCAGGTCTCTCCAGAGATGTTCAATCGGGTTCAAATCTAGGCCATGGCTGGGACATTCACAGAGTTGTCCTGTAGCCACTCCTTCATTATCTTGGCTGTGTTCTTAGGGTCGTTGCCCTGATCTAAGATAAACCTTCACCCCAGCATGAGGTCCAGATTACTCTGGAGCAGGTTTTCATCAAGGATGTCTCTGTACATTGCTGCATTCATATTTCCATCGATCCTGAATCGTCTCCCAGTTCCTGCCACTGAAATACATCCTCACAGCATGATGCTGCCACCACCATGCTTCACTGTAGGGATGGTATTGGCCAGGTGATGAATGGTGCCTGTTTTCCTCCAGACATGACGCTTGCCATTCAGGCCAAAGAGCTCAATCTTTGTTTCATCATGGTCTGAGGCGGGCTGTCATGTGCCTTTTACTGAGGAATGGCTTCCATCTGGCCACTCTACCATACAGGCCTGATTGGTGGAGTGATGCAGAGATGGTTGTTCTTCTGGAAGGTTCTCCTAACTCCACAGAGACATGCTGTAGCTCTGTCAGAGTGAGCATCAGGTATTGGGTCACCTCCCTGATTAAGACACTTTTCCCCGATCTCTCAGTTTGGAGAGTCTAGGAAGAGTCCTGGTGGTTCCAAACTTCTTCAATTTACGGATGATGGAGGCCACTGTGCTCATTGGGACCTTCAATGCTGCAGAAATGTTTCTGTACCCTTCCCCAGATCTGTGCCTCAATAAAACACTGTCTCAGAGGCCAACAGACAATTCCTTGGACTTCACGGCTTGGTTTGTGCTCTGACAAGCATTGTTAACTGTGGGACAGGAATGTGCCTTTCCAAATCATGTCCAATCAACTGAATTGACCACAGGTTGACTCCAATCAAGTTGTAGAAACATCTCAAGGATGATCAGTGGAAATATGTACCTGAGCTCAATTTTGAGTGTCATGGCAAAGGCTGTGAATACTTATGTACATGTGCTTTTTTTTTTTTTTTTTAATAAATTTGCAAATATTTCAAACAAACTTCTTTCATTTTGTCATAATGATGTATTTTTGTAGAATTTTGAGAAAAATAATTAATTTAATCCATATTGGAATAAGGCTGTAGCATAACAAAATGTGGAAAAATTAAGCGCTGTGAATACTTTCCGGATGCACTGTAGCTGGCCCAATCTATGACTGGTATTCCTGGCAAAAGAAAATGGATTTTTTTGCCTCAATACAGAAGGGTTCAAAAGTCTAACTGTTTGTTTTTAATTTTTTATTTAATTTAATTAAAACTAATAATGTCTTAGTCAAATTATATTTCTCAAACAAAATTTCATAGATTTAGCTGGAGATATTGAATGCCCAGTGCAAACTGGAATGATGGTCTCTATTTATAAATAGGGGACCAAAAGGTGCATTACAAGTGTAAGGGAACTACCCTCCTCAGCCTCCCTGGGAAAGTTTATGACAGGGATCTACAGAGGAAACTCCATGTGATCAGTGGAAAATAGGATTCAGAAGGAACAATGCAGGTTTGACATTGGAATGGCTATGGAACTGTCGACCAACTTTTCTTTACCTTGCACAGCTTTGCATTGTGTTATGGGAGTATGCCAAACCAGCCCACAAGTTTTTTGTAGATTTAGATCCGACCTATGATGGTGTGCCTTGACAGTTATTGTGGGTGCCACTAAGTTGTGCAATCTGGTCTCTGTATGAGCACAGTGAGCCTTTTTGCCATCAAGTCGAAACCATTTAAGAGAACATTCATGATGTGTCTCGTCTCCATTCCTGTTTGTGGTTTTCAAAGACAGGATATGAAGACACCGTAAGTGTTAGAGAGGTGTTCACTATATTTCCAGATGATGTTGCTTTCTTAGCACAAACTGAGGTCGACCTCCAACATGAACCTAAATGTTTTGTTGCCGAGAGTCAAACAGCTGGGATGAAAATCAATATCTCCAAATGCAAGACCATATATGTAGAGACTGGGGAAGACCCAGAACCTGCTGGAGTGTTTATATTGCATAATTGGGTTGGAAGAGAATACTCTGGAGAAGCTAGAATCTATGGCCAGTCTGGGGTGAACTTCTCAGTCTGTTGCCATGACAACCCATGAAGAGAAATTAAAAATTAATAAGTATTAAACTCAGTAATTTTATCTGTCATATGCACAGTAAGTCAGATACAAAGCTACACTGAAATGATTGTGGTGAGGCTCTGCAACCTTGCTAAGGCACAGATAGATCAGACAAGAACACAGGCACCTTCTTTATAACGTTCTTCTAATATAATGGTTACCTGGTGGACTAGTGTGTGGTGTTATCACCACTGTGGCCGGGTTCGATTCCCAGTGAGGGAACCGACTCTAGCCACTAGATGGTTTCATGAGTCAGTCAGTGCACTCTCAGTGCCAGTCCCAAGACCATAATATGGGGATGGTTGTGTCAGCATCCGGCATAAAACTCATGCCAGAATTAAAATATGCAGATTATGATCCACTGTGGTGGTCCCAAATGGGAGCAGCAGAAAGAGGGGAATAAAGAACGAATAGAATATAATTTTGGAATGAGGCTGGGTGAATTTATTTAAAGAGCAGCAGAGATGCTCAAGATGCTCTCAATAGTCCAGTGGTACCGATTTTTGAGGATGGTATATGGCAGACCACATTTCTTGAGCCTCCTTAGGAAGAAAAGTCTCTGGAGGGCAAACCTTGCAATCCAGTCCATGTAAAGTCGTCGGTGATGTGCACACCCAGGCAGGACCTTGAAATTCTTTGTTTTGTTGACATTGAGACAGAGGTTTCTGTCAGCACCACTGTGACAGCACTCTGGTCTAATCCCTATAGGCTGTATCATTCCCGTTAGTGATCAGGCCTAGGATCATAGTGGTAGCAAAATTCAGCACACAGTTGTGTGTGAAAAAGGAATACAGAAGTGGGCTGAACATGCATCCTTGTGGGGTGCCTGTGTTCAAGGTCAGCGTGTAAGACATGGAGTTGCCAATCTTCACTTCCTGAGGTCTTCCTGTCAGAAAGTCCAGAAGACTTTTTTTTTTAACAGTCAGCACTGTGCGAAGGGTGTCATGCCAAAATTGGGAGGAAATTTGTTCTCATTTGTCATATGCATGCTTTAGGGCGGCTGTGGCTCAGTCGGTAGAGCGGGTTGTCCACTAATCCACTAACCGTGGGGTTGGCGGTTCGAATCCCGGCCCGGGTGATCCCATGCCGAAGTGTCCTTGGGCAAGACACTGAACCCTAAGTTGCCCCCAATGGCAAGCTAGCACCTTGCATGGCAGCTCTGCTACCATTGGTGTGTGAATGTGCTCTCATTAGTAAGTCGCTTGTAAATGTAAAAATGATATTTCTGTAAAGCTGCTTTGAGACAATGTACCATTGTAAAAAGCGCTATACAAATTGATAATATCAAGCCCCCAATTTAAACATGAAAGAATGCATGTGGCCCACAGCATGCAACACAATATAAGATTACAGCAGAGCAACCAAGAGGTTTTGCTCTTTTACCTGGATCTATGTAAAAAAAAACTTCTCATAATCATTCTGTAATATCACAGAAATGGTAGCATTTAATTACAGTAATTAGAGTCAGATGTGGGCTGTATTTCACATTGCATAATACCATTGGCACGTAATGGAGGCACAGACGGATGTAAGTGCAGATATGGTGGTTTAATAGAATACAACAATCCAAAGGAGCAGGCAGAAATCACTAAACCGCAGAGGTGAACCAATCAGGCAAACAGTCCAAAACAGGCAAGGCAGATATACAAAGTCAAGGATATAAACAAAGTCAGAACCAGAATAAACAAACACGATATAAAGCTTGGACAATGACAGACAAGGCAACTGAACATTTCCTTCATAATCTGCTGTGTGTGAGAGAGAGTCTCTTAAAAGAAGTGTGTGGGTGTGCGTGTGATTGAGAACAGATGTCTCTAATTAAAACTCTGGGGAAGATGAATGTATGTATGTATGTATGGATGTATGTATGTATGTATGTATGTATGTATGTATGTATGTATGTATGTATGTATGTATGTACAGTGCCTTGCGAAAGTATTCGGCCCCTTTGAACTGTTCGACCTTTTGCCACATTTCAGGCCTCAAACATAAAGATATAAAACTGTAATTATTTGTGAAGA
>JAFFST010054665.1:224511-236640 GCA_022414735.1 Noturus placidus | reverse complement strand
GTGTTGTTTTATGCCAAACATAACGTTTTGCATTGTTGCCAAAAAGTTCGAGCACCTTCTTCCACATGTTTGGTGTGTCTCCCAGGTGGCCTGTGGCAAACTTTAAACGACACTTTTTATGGATATCTTTGAGAAATTGCTTTCTTTGCACTCTTCCATAAAGGCCAGATTTGTGCAGTATACGACTGATTGTTGTCCTATGGACAGAGTCTCCCACCTCAGCTGTAGATCTCTGCAGGTCATCCAGAGTGATCATGGGCCTCTTGGCTGCATCTCTGATCAGTCTTCTCCTTGTATGAGCTGAAAGTTTAGAGGGATGGCTGGGTCTTGGTAGATTTGCAGTGGTCTGATACTCCTTCCATTTCAATATTATCGCTTGTACAGTGCTCCTTGGGATGTTTAAAGCTTGGGAAATCTTTCTGTATCCAAATCCGGCTTTAAACTTCTTCACAACAGTATCTCGGACCTGCCTGGTGTGTTCCTTGTTCTTCATGATGCTCTCTGTGCTTTAAACGGACCTCTGAGACTATCACATTGCAGGTGCATTTATATGGAGACTTGATTACACACAGGTGGATTCTATTTATGAACATTAGACATTTAGGTTAACATTGGATCATTCAGAGATCCTCACTGAACTTCCGGAAAGTGTTTGTTGCACTGAAAGTAAAGGGGCTGAATAATTTTGCACGCCCAGTTTTTCAGTTTTTTATTTGTTGAAAAAGTTTGAAATATCCAAAAATATTCGTTCCACTTCATGATTGTGTCCCACCTGTTGTTGATTCTTCACAAAAAATTACAGTTTTATATCTTTATGTTTGAGGCCTGAAACGTGGCAAAAGGTCGAACAGTTCAAGGGGGCCGAATACTTTCGCAAGGCACTGTATGTATGTATGGTCGTCTTCAGCAGGGTTTGTAGCTCTTGGTGCATTCTGGGAAATGGAGTAATTGTCCTGTGATGACATGATAGTCATTAGTTATGATTGTAGTCATTAGTTACTTTGAGTAACAATTCCACCTCATCATCTGTCCACATGAAGACGTTGTTGCTTTTCCTCACCATCATGCTCATTGTTGTACCGGTCAGTGACTAGCAACCAACTTCCTGTGGACATGTGTTTTTGGTCAGAGATCGTTTCTGACACTCAGTGGAAATGCCAGTATGGACGAGGATCATTTTCATTTTAAAACAAAAACACACTAGTGTACACCTGAGTTTCTTGCAGGTTTGTGGTTGCCTGCGGTCCTTAGTCGAGAGCCAGACTCTGTCTCCTGGTTGGTAATGTGGATGCTCAGTTCAATGACAATCAGCTTTCTGCTTGTAAATGCAGGTTAGACATTGGTGTGTATTCTGCTGGAACCGCTGGTCGACAGCTGGGGAGTCGGTGATGCTGGTGTTCCAAGGGAACAGAGGTGGCTGGTAGCCTAAGACACACGGGAATGGAGTGAGTTGCTGAGTGACATATGGAATTCTGAGCATATTCAGCCCAGGAGATGAATCTGGACCAATCTTCTGGGTCAGCTGCACAGAATGTCCGGAGGAACCACCCAATCTCTTGATTTGCGTGCTCTACTTGACTGTTGTCTTGTGGAACACTGAGGTTAGATTGACAGTGGTGCCCATTTTGCTCATGAAGCTGAACCATACTAGTGACATGAATTGTGGTCTCCGATCACCGACAATCTCCTCGGGGATCCCAAAGTATCGGAACATATGTTCGAACAGTAATTCTGCTGTGGTGAAGGCAGATAGGATGGATGACAGTGGGATGAGACATAGATGGTTGTGTTCTGGCAGGTTGGTGATGAAGTCCATGGAGATGTGTGACCAGGGACATCCAGGAATGGGCTGAGGATTGAGTTTGCAATGTTTGAGGGACCTTAGACTGGGCGCACGTGGAACATAACGATACCACCCTAGACATATCCCTCAGCATGTTGGGCCACCAGTACTTCTCGTATACCAGATGGTAGGTGTATTGTGTGCCTGAGTGGCCTGTTGCCCTGCCATGTGGGCCCATCACAGGAGTTCCAGCCAGTGCTGCACAGGCATAAACTGTTTCCTAGGAAGACAGGCAGCTAGGATCTGTGATCTTGGAATTCTTGCCATTGTTCAATCTAACTCCCACTCAATGGAGCTAAGGACACATGTAGGTGGTATAATGAACTCATTGAGATTATTTTGTGCTTCTGGGCTGAGTAAGGAGGAAAGTGCCTCAGCCTTAATATACTCAGACCCTGGTCTATAGGACAGTGTGAACTAGAAATGAGAGAACAGGGACCATCAAGCTTGACACGGTGTCAGACACTAGGCAGTGCGGATATATTCAAAGTTCTTATGGTCTGTGAAGATGAGGAATGGGTGTGCAGCTCCCTCCAGTCAGTGTCACCACACCTCAAGGGCGAATTTGACCGCCACGAGTTCTCTGTTTCCCACATCATAGTTCTGTTATGCTGATGACAGCTTCTTGTAAAAGAAGGCTACTGGGTGAAGTTTGGGTTTATCCCCAAAACTCTGAAACAGAATATCCCCTACTCCAGTCTCTGTTGCATTTACTTTCACAATGAAGGGCTTGGTGGGATATGGGTGCTTAAGAAGGAAAGCTGTGGTGAACACCTGTTTGAGTTGTTCGAACGCTGCTTCGGTGGCTGGATTTCATGGCAGACGCCTTGGTTTGCCCCTAAGCAGGGCTGTCAATGGGTGTGCTATGTAGCTAAATCCTCTTATGAAACTTCTGCAAAAGTTAGCAAGCTCAGAAATCATCGCAACTCATTGACTCTGAGAAAAGTAGGCCAATCCACCACCACCTTCACCTTGTCTTGGTCCATGGTGTCTCCCTCATGGCTGATGATATAGCCCAGAAACGATGTGCTTAGTTGGTGGATTTCATACTTTTCTGCTGTGACATAGAGTTTGTGCTGGAGAAGTCTTTGTAGCATCTGGTAAACATGGAGAATGTGTTTTACAAGAGAATTGGAGTATGCCAAGATGTCATCAATGTACGTGATCACACTTTCCCCAACAGGTCCCTCAGGATGACATTGATGAGGCACTGGAATGCTGAGGGGGCACTAGCGAGCTCATACAGCATGAGTAAGTACTTATAGTGGCCAGAGGTGGTACTGAAGGCTGTCTTCCACTCACCTCCCTCTCGGATACGGAGCAGGTTATATGCACTGCAATGATCCAGCTTTGTGAACACTTTTGCTGATCTGAGCTGTTCCAGGGCTGTGGGAAACAGTGGCAAGGAGTAACTGTACTTGACTGAATATTGGTTGAGGCCCCAATAATCTACGCATGGCCTGAGTCCGACTCCCTTCTTCTCCACAAATAAGAACCCAGCTGACGCAGGAGAAGTGGAGGGTCTGATGTATCCTCGTTGGAGTGTACTCCTTCATAGCTTGTTGTTCAGCCAGTGACAGTGGATACACTGGTTCTAGGAAGCAAGTCAATGGCACAGTCATGGCGCAGTGTGGTGGTAGTCTGCTGGCTTTCTCCTTGTATTCAAGTGGAATGTGGTCTGGGGTTAGTTGCGCTAGACACAATATAAGATTACAGCAGAGCAACCAAGAGGTTTTGCTCTTTTACCTGGATCTATGTAAAAAAAAACTTCTCATAATCATTCTGTAATATCACAGAAATGGTAGCATTTAATTACAGTAATTAGAGTCAGATGTGGGCTGTATTTCACATTGCATAATACCATTGGCACGTAATGGAGGCACAGACGGATGTAAGTGCAGATATGGTGGTTTAATAGAATACAACAATCCAAAGGAGCAGGCAGAAATCACTAAACCGCAGAGGTGAACCAATCAGGCAAACAGTCCAAAACAGGCAAGGCAGATATACAAAGTCAAGGATATAAACAAAGTCAGAACCAGAATAAACAAACACGATATAAAGCTTGGACAATGACAGACAAGGCAACTGAACATTTCCTTCATAATCTGCTGTGTGTGAGAGAGAGTCTCTTAAAAGGAGTGTGTGGGTATGCCTGTGATTGAGAACAGGTGTCTCTAATTAGAACTCCAGGGAAGGTGAAAGTGTTCATGTGTATGTGGGGAGCAAGTGGTCCTGTTTGTGGTGTTTTCTGGGAAATGGAGTAACTGGCTGTGATGACATGACAACCATGCTAAATTGTCTTCCAGTATAACATTCATGTCATTGTTATGTTGCATCCATCTTAGTGTACATCCAAAATATATATAATTAAAATTATACATAATAAAATTCTGTATTAATTTGCTAACAAATTATAAAATGAAAACACTACATTGTATGGTTCAATTACCTTCTTGTCACTGAGGCCAGACACGGTGTCTATGTACTCCTCTTGGATCATGAAGGCAGCCAGGTTAGCAGTGTAGCTTGCCAAAAAGATAACAGCGAAGAAAGCCCAAACCAGCACCATGATCTTACTTGTGGTTCCTCTAGGGTTTTCTACAGGAACTGAGTTATTAAAGACCAGAGCCCACAGCAGCCACACAGATTTTCCAATTGTAAACTTGGATCCTCCTGCCCCTGAGAGAGAAATGACAAACATTAGGACATCTTAGGGCTGGCAGTAGTACAGGGAAAAGGCTCTACATATAATGTGAGCCCAGAATCAGACATGCTCTGCTGATTCAGATTATTATAAAAATTACTGCAGATTTTAGTCTAGTAATAAGCAAAGTTATGCACTGCTGATTTCATCTCTTGATGTGCCTAAAGCAAAAAAGCTTTTTAATCATTTTACTTACTCTTTCCACTTTGTAGACTTCGGTTGTATCCAACAGGGCTGAAAAACTCAAAGATAAAAACGGTTACAGCCACCACAGACAGGCACATGACGAACATCATCACCCATACTGCAGGACTGTAAGGCTCTGATGGGAAACAGATTGGAAAGTATACAGGTGGGGAGATAATTAATAAACTAATAAGGGTGGGGATCCACAAAAATCACAAAGGATGAAGATTCACATTCTAAAACAACATCACACGAAGTCTGGACTTATAGATTTTGCATCAAATGTAAGTCATCATTCAACAGCCACAGCTAGATATTGTGTACACAGAAATCAAAACTTAGTTGCAATAGGTGAATATAGACGAGTGAAAAGGGAAAAACAACAACAAAAAAGTCCTAATAAATATTTTGTCCACCCTGAGCTGCCAGAATGCTTCGCAGCACCTTGGCAGAGATTCTATGGAACTGTACTGGAACTTCAAAGCTTCCAAAACATATTGCAGGAGTTTTAATGGTTGTGGTAGAAAGCACTGTCTAACATGTCAGTCCAAAATCTCCCATACAATAGGTGTTTAATTGGGTTGAGATCTAGTGACTGTGAAAGTCAAAGCACATGATTTACACCATTTTTCAAATCAACAAACCGTTCAGTGAGCCCTCATGCCCTGTGGACGGGGGCATTGATATCCTAGAAGAGACCAGTCCTATCAGGATAGAAATGTTTTATCATAGAGTAAAAGATATAAGTCAGAATAACTTTGTATTGATTTACAGTTACTCTTCCCTCTTAGGCAGGCAGATCATGACAGCACAATGCCCCCACAGCATAATCTAGCCAATGAACCTAGCTCATTGTAGGTGTTATGCCTGTATAGCTGTCTTGATGTACGGTACAGCATGCTTTGCCCACTTCAAGAATATAGCAAAGAATGATTAATCTCATATTACTTTTTCCACATCTATATAGACCACTGACTATGGTGTTTGCACCAAAGATTTCTCAAATGCAAGTCGTCACCCGAGAAAAGTGCTCTTCTGTTTTTTCTTAGATAGCACACCAATGCTCAAGCGTGACAAATGATTGAGTACTTTCAACCACAATTTTCACCCCGATTTACTGGTATCTCATCCATACTGTAGATCTAAATGTAGATTAGATTTTAGTCACTGTTTCTATTGAAATACTAGCCAGTTGAGCAATCTTTGTTACTGAATCTCCTGCCATCCTTGCCCCAATAATGAACCTTCTTTCAAAGTTTCAAAGTAAAAATTAAAGGTCAACTTGGCCCGCTCAGCATTTTTATACATGGCACAGAGCATGGTGTCATGTTAACTGATTAATTGCATCATGTTGTACACCTGCCTGAGGCATCTGCCTTCGTTAATTTAGGTTTTACCTTTGTCAACTGTCTATATAAGCATTAGGTCATTAGTTTAGATATATGTAAATTACAATGACTTGTAAAACCTTTTCTCCTACAAGCACATCAAGCATTTAATATTTAAAAACAGTGGTCTCCGTCACTGTATAGTGAGTTCCCATTACAGTCACCTTGAAGTGGTAGTTATACACTGTATCGCCAAAAGTATGTGGACATCTGAACATGACCCCCATATGTAGGCTTTTCCCAAACTTTTGACACCCAGTTGGAGGTACACAATTGTATAGAATGTCTTTGTACAAATGATTGAGAACTTTCAACCACCATTTCCAACCTGATTTACTGGAAACCCATCAATACTGTTGATCTAAATGCAGATTAGATTTTAGACAATGTTCCTATTGAAATACTACACAGTTGAGCAATCACAACCATCAGGCAGATATCTGTGAATGTGGACATCTAAAGTGTGGATTTGTCATACAAGTCGATTTCCTTGTAATTGATAAACCAAAAGATGGGGTACCACTACAAATTATCCAGAGCCAGCCATGAATCATCAGAGCTGTGACAACAAGGGTGTTTAGTCTTGTACATTCATTACTTGTATAAAATGTATAAAATGGAGCTATGAAGAACATAAACTTTACATAGACTGTGTATAGCATTTTGGAACATTCTTTAATGGATTACTGAGTCTGCTAGGAGATTGACATTTTGTTTGTTAATGTATGTCAGTTGGTGAGATCTGAGTGTTACACTGGTGTGTAAAAATAATTAATATTTTATATCCATCCATTTATCTTCTATACTGCTTTTCCTTCCTTCAGGGTCACAGGGAACATAGGGCACAAGGTGGGGTACATGCTGGACAGGTTGCCAATCCATCACAGGGCACAATAACATACACATTCACACACCCATTCATACATTACGGACATGTTGGACATGCCAACCAGCCTACCATGCATGTCTTTGGACTTGGGGAGGAAACCGGAGTACCTGGAGAAAACCCCCACAGCATAGGGAGAACATGCAAGCTCCGCCCAAACAGGGCCATGGCAGGAATCAAACCCCAACCCTAGAGGTGTGAGACGAACATGCTAACCGCTAAGCCACCGTGCACCCTTATATTTTCTATAATGATGTACAAATAATTTTATAGACTAGCTAGGTAATTTGCCTGAAATTAATACTTTTAAAATAATCTCTACTTCATCTTTTGCAAGTGAAATGTAGGCCTATTCCAGATTCTGAACAAATAAATCATACCAGTAAATCATAAATCATACCAATAAATCAAGATGCATCATATTATCTTAGATTCAGTGGTATCATCAAAAATTGTATCGTTACCTTATGAATTGAAATCATTCTGCATCATGTGGAAACCTGAGGTTTACACTCCTAACTAGTACTGTTGTGAAAGCAACATTTAGATGGTTTCTGGAAAAAAAGGCAACATTTCTAGTTCAAGTCTCAAGACAGTACGTAAACATATACAAATATTGCCTGAGCTATTCTGGTGCTATCACATTAGATATTTTTCCTTCCTAAAAACACAAAAAGACTACATAGAGAATACTTAAAATCTTAACCCTCAGTGAATTACTGCAAGCTGAATTCCATGGAGGGATGCCATGCAAGCCAACTACCATTCCCTTTTTATCTGCAGATTTGTACACATGTTCAGAAAATTGTATTTAGACCATTGTGGTAAAAAAAAAAAAAAAAGGAAAATCATATATCTGACTCTACCCATGCCAACTGCACAGCTAAGCACAGTTTCTCTGGTCTTCATCAACTTCTGATGGCAGTGATTTACTTTTCCTCTCCCTGTAAGAATATTTAATCCCAAACAACGTACGTTTTTTCTATGAATCCTGATCAGTTGGTCATATAATTTCTCTGTCAGAATCAATATTCTGACAGTTTGCAAATAGATGTTGCCGCTTAGCATTGATAAATTTTCTGCCAGCTGAAAAGATTTGAAACAGCAGGTCGGCCAAACATTGGAACAATAGTGGCAGTGATTCAGAACCCTGACCTCATCGAGGACAGCCAGCCATTTGTGTTTGCCTAGCATCTTCAAGATTCCTGTCACAGGTGGTTGCTGACTGAGGGACGTGACATTGGGTGAAGGGGATGTGTGTGCATTGGGATATTCATAAATAACTGCTGGTGCCTGTCATTATTCAATTCTGGTTACAAAAGCATAAAATATAGGTGGTGATTAGTCCTCAGCTCACCCATCCACTTATTTTGGGAACTAATTTATTTCAGGGGCTCTTGAGCAGTATACTGGTGGGTGGTAGTGTGATGTGGAGTAGGGAGATGAAAATCTGAGCCATGCCTTCAACCACTTGAAAGCTATTGATGATAGTTAGCAAGACCAGCCAAATGCCACATTGTCCTACCCATATATTTTTTTTTATTGTCAAGGATAGGCTCTAACAAGTGATACAGGGCACTCAAACTAAAAGGAGGAGACATCCCAGTTGTTGGTTCTGAAGAGTCGTAGGAAGTTGATTTTCTTTGCGGTACATCACAATCACACACAATTTACATAAGAAAACAAAGATAACTGCCTCACGGGCTATTTCTATTGCAGGTGGTGTGTGATATCCCGTGACTGTCAGGTGGTGAATGCGCTAGCCACCCCAAAAGTGCCACTATGCCTAGGTCAATTAGTAGCGGTCCCCTTTCAATGAACTGTAATGGGGCTTGTCAGGCCATTGTGCAATTGAGTGCACAAGCGCATGTTTGTTTAAATGTAGTATGCAATGGATTATACCTAGGACTAGTGCCCAGTCAGAAGAATCTGCACAATTGTGTTGTGGAGGAGCTCTTCTGAGTGATCTCCCCAGTCAGAACTCTTTCATGTTATGCACACTTCACAAACTTTATGAATTATTAGGAATTATGTCAAATCAGACCATCTTTTAACATCCACAAGTGATATAATAAAATGCTTTTCTACAGGCTCAGGAATGTCCATCCTGGCTGTATAACAGGGAAATTTGGCCGCATGAGTTTTCACCGAGATAAAACTGCCTGTTTCCTAATCACATTGAGCTCCAAATTAGTAGCAAGTCTTCTTTGAGTCTGGAGCATTGACAATGAGGAAAGGTGAACAGATAAAGGCAGTGCATTGCAGATAAGCAACATAAATCTCCAACAATTATGTAGATAGGCTTTCCCTGTGGCTTTGATGATGGTGTTTCCCAAGAGAAAGGAACTGGAACTAGAGGTGAATCAAAAACAGCATCTGAAGCTTGTGTAAAATCATGCCTATTTATAGGCCTGCCATGATCAGGTGATGTGGTAATTAAGCGCATCACGTGACATAAATATGGCACCTCTGAACTGTGCCATCAGCCTTTATTATCTTCAGCAAAAGACTGCATGTCAGTTGTTTGTGCAAAAAAACAAAAGGATGCTTCATTTCCACACTATATTTTCTCAAAATCTCAGAACTTTTCTATCCCTTTAGAAAAAAGAGAAGTAAAAAGGGGAATGAGCGAGAGAGAAAAATATGAGTGAGAGAATTCAGGAAGTGTGTTACGGCTTGCTCCCGTTTCATCACAGGGAATAGTGCACACTTTCTGGGTGAAGTGTCTAGGGTATTAGCATGCGATGGCAGCCTCAAGAGGCTGGGCATGGTAATCAATACATTAAGCAGCTCGGCTCGTGACTCGCGTTCTTCTCGGAAGCCGACGTGAGTTGGGTTCCAGAGCCTCGCGGATCTGGGCCGGCCGATGCCGAGGCAGCTAGCCTTCTCAGGTACGGGGATCCCTTAGGGATCCGGAAGAGGAGCTGGAGACGAGTGCTGCTATATCTCTTGCTCTGTCTTCCGGGTTCGGCTCTCCGCTGGATTTTTGACTTTGCTTCGGGACTCCTCCTTCCACTATGGAAAGCCAAAAGAGGAAAAAAAAAAAACCACACAAAAAATTTTTAGTAATAATTCCTCTCTGACTTCGAGGAGCCAGAAGGATGTGCTGAAAACTGAGGGCAACATATAAAGAGCTGCTTGAATTGATTACTAAGGCTGGATGAGCCCTTTTCTCCATGGTGAAAGTAAATCTCTCACACTGCAGAAACTCCCCTTTCTTCCAGAAGTTCATGACAAAATATCAGGCTTCTGGGGGAAAACCATGCATAAGCCGTATTTATAACCCCACAGTGTTGGATTATTCGACCATTGTGGGGAATGAACGGCATGGCTATTTAGCTGTGATGAAGGTGGTGGAGGTGCTTGTGAGCTACCTCTCTCCATTGATGGCTGGTAATTAAGGGGGCTAGGTTTGCCATCCAAGCCACTGTGTAAGGCCACAGTGGCATTGGTGGGCAAGGCCTAACATATGGCAGCATTCAGCCAGTTCCTTCCCTGTTGTCTTGAGTTCACCTGGGCATCCACAAGTGGAGCCCAGGCTAGCACTAGTGCGAGGGAGAACCAGAAGGCGAGTATGAGAGCCTCGGGGAACCGGGCCACCACAGTCGCGGCCTGCTACTAGGCCTGATCTGAGAATGGTCATAAAGGCTAAGCAGTCAAAGAAGAGCAGTCCTGAGGGGCCGTGGAGGGATGTATCAGGGGACATCAGGTTGTTAGGGCAGTTAGCTCCCAGTGCTACTGTACGGCATACCCTAGCAAAGGTGGTCCCAAGTTTTCAGTGTTCTCTGGTCAGCGAGCTGTCACAGTGCAACGAAAATCTGATGCCATCCCTCCAATAGAATGTGGAATCGTTAACGTGACTAAAAGACCATTTGGCACCATGGAAACAAATGCGAAATGTGTCTCCATGGGTTCTGTCTACCATAGAAAGGGTTGCCAGGTCCAGGTAATAGCTCGACCCACCAGTTCAGAGGTGTGCTCACAACAGTAGACCGCACAGACCAGAGCCCAACGTTACCGCAGGAAGTAAGATCCCTCTTGGACAAAGGGGCCATAGAAAATGTACCCTGTTCCCTGATCGCGGGAGGTTTTTACAGCTATTATTTCCTGGTCCACAAAAAATAGGATATGCGGCCAATTTTATATCAGCTTCATCTGAACTGTACTCTTCGGCCATACAGGTTCAAGATGCCCAAACTTATCGTTGCTCAGATTCAGTTTGAGGACTGGTTTGTGACTATAGATCTAAAAGGTGCATATTTCCACATAGAAATAGCACTAGCTTTATCCCCTCACACCTTCACAAAGTGCATGGATGTCACTCTGGCTCCATTGTGACTCCAGGGCATCCGTGTACTAAACTACATGGACAACTGGTTAATTCTAGCGTGATCCAGGGAACAGGTTGTTCAACATCGAGATGTTGTTCTCGCCCACATGAAGAGCTTGGGGTTCAGGTAGAACCTCAGAAAATTATACTTTCCCCAGTGCAGTGGACAACTTTTCTAGGGGTTATAAGGATTCTACTATGATGAGGGCATTTCTATTCCCAACATGCGTAGGGTCAATCCTATCAACACTGAGCAAGATAATGCTGGATCTTGGGAGACTATTGGCGTTTTGGGGCCTATTTCACAGGAGACCGTTCAGTGGTGGCTGAGAAGTTGGTTTCTAGCCTTGGGTCACACTCTAGGGATGTCTCCTTAGCGCAAGACGGTAATGACAGACACCTCCCTCATGGGCTGGAGCGCAGTCTTAGACAGCTGTCCAGCTCTCGGTCTTGGTGCAGCCCTCATCTGGAGTGGCATATAAATTGCCTAGAAATCTGGGCCATATTTCTAGCACTTAAATTCATTCTTCCTCAATTGAGAGGTCACCATGTGTTTACAGACAACACATCAGTGGTCTCATATATTGACCACCAGGGAGGATTATGTCCGTGCCCTCTGTTCAGGCAGGTGCAACTAATTCTTCTCAGAAGGAAAGTTTGTCAGTGAGTGCAATATACATTCTGGGAATATGGAGGCAGACTGTTGAGGCAGGGGCTGAGACTCAGGAATTGGTGGCTCCATCTACAAGTGGTGGAGTCCATATGACAAGGTTTGGCCAAGCGGGACTG
>JAFFST010054665.1:176959-195786 GCA_022414735.1 Noturus placidus | reverse complement strand
AAATTGAGACGAGCTTTGATGTTCTTTTTGCTCAGCAGTGGTTTTCTCCTTGGAACTCTGCCATGCAGGCCATTTTTGCCCAGTCTTTTCCTGATGGTGGAGGCATGAACGCTGACCTTAACTGAGGCAAGTGAGGCCATGATGTGTAGCTTTTAAGGATCTTCTGGTGGACCTTACTGTGTCAAGCAGCTCCTATTTAAGTGATGCCTTGATTGTGAACAGGTGTGGCAATAATCAGGCCCGGGTGTGGCTAGAGAAATTGAACTCAGGTGTGGACAACCACAGTTATAGTAAGGGGGGCAATCACTTTTTCACACAGGGCCATGATGGTTTGGATTTTTTTTCACCTTTAATAATAAACACCTTCATTTACAAATTGCATTTTGTGTTTACTTGTGTTGTCCTTGACTATTGTTTAAATTGGTTTGATGTTCCGAAACACTTAAGTGTGACAAACATGCAAAGGAACAGGAAATGAGGAAGGGGGCAAACACTTTTTCACACCACTGTATGTCTGTGTGAGTGTGTGTGTCTGTGTGCATTCTGCATCTGATGTTGCTGGTCGGCTGCTGTTTTATAGAACATGCTCCTCTTGTAGTGGAAATGAGAGTGCATTTGCATGCATTTGCGTGCATGATGACACATCTGAGACAGCTAGGGGGAGAAGCACTTGTCTCTTGACAGTATGTGATATTTCCCAGCACATTCTCTCACTGTAACCAATTACCTTATTTGTATGCAAAGTGACAACAAACGTGTGCCCCTTTTAGAGTTGCCTGTGGGGGAAGATGTAGGGAGGAGACACAATTCAAATCTGATAAGAGGAGAGACCATGGAAGAGGCCAGGAAAGAGAAAAAGAGAGAAAGCACTGAAATATCCAGTCAGATCAGCTCTTCTGTGTAGCATGTGGGTCATGGTATACCATGGATCTGCACTTGAAGGGAAGTGTGTACGGAGGATGTAGAGGGGCAATGACTGATGTAGCACACCTGAACCCTGTTGTCCCAAGTATGTGACCTCAAGCTCTCTCTTTCTCTATCTTTCCCTGAACAGTAAACTGAGCATGTATGTGACTGTGGCAGGTGAACTGAAAGGGTCTGCAGTGTGCTCCAAGTGCCATAATAAAGTGGTTGGTGCTATGATTTTGAAACCAGGGAGCTGCTCAGAGAGCAATGTAATGTGGACATTGAACAGAGTACTCTTGCCCAAATCATCCTGTTACTTGTCCACCTGCAAGAGCACCTCTTCTCCGTCTGCAGAATCAACAGAATGAGATGTACACCAAGATTGCATAAGTGCAGGTTGCAGAGTGAGCCCTCCTCAGGAGTTTCATCACCTCTTCCTGCGTCTTTGTTTATGACCTTCCTTGCATTGACACCACAGGACAATGTCGAAGCATACCATGATATTCCTTGAGGCATACCAGGGTAGCTGAACAGGGGCCATCTGCTGCCTAAGAGTTAGTTGGACTAACCCACAAAGAAAAGAGAAATACTAGCACAAGTCTGGTGCTCCAAGGGAAATGGGTTTGCCCAGCAGATGCTAGAAGGAGGTGGGTCAGGTCCTCCAGTTCTCTGCAGTTCCGATAGCACTACTCATCACTCATCAATTCTTTTAGGCCCAGTCCATTGAGACAACTTACACTGGGAAATAAAGACCTCATATTACTCACCACCTCTAGCTCAAAATTACTCATCAAGTCACAAGGACCCTTCAAGTTCACATGATATATCAGGGAGGGTGACTATGAGGTATTACGAATGGGCAGGAGAAGCACATGGCAGACCTACCACCTCAATCTCCTGAAACAGTAGCACAAGGCTGTCCCTGTTGCTCTGGATATGGTAAAAAGATGAAATGGTACTGTAGATTTCAAAAACATCAAATCCCTCTAATCCCACAGGATCTGATGTGAGTAGAGTAGGCAATAATTGTACTTTTACATGCATGCACGTGTGTTCTGCCACCGTCAAAATGCTTGCTTCTTCCCCCCCTCCAGGACCGAACCGCTAAAAAAGTGAACGGTTGTTGGGTCCGCATTTAGACCACGGCAGCATATAGCAAGACTTGTGACCTCATTATACATGAACTAATTATTAAAACTACATGTAATCATTAACATTTAACAGTAACAGTAATATGCCACCAAATGTACCAAAGTACAATTACATTTCTGTGATTAAAAGTTGTTTTTTTTTTTCAAAAAAGTTACTCAAATAAATGTAGCAAAGTAAACGTTACTATCCAACTCTGCATTGGATCTCTCACCATCCCAGAGAGCAGAGATGGTCCACATGCAAGATGAATTTTCAGATTTGTTTTCTTACCTGACGGTGCACTGATATCATAGAACACCCAAAGAGACACCCTCCAACAGGCTGTACACAACCCATTCAGTTTCAATTCAGTTTTATTTGAGCATGCTTTTAACAATGGAAATTTTCACAAAGCAGCTTTATAGAAATCCGATCATAGCTGATGGTGGCAAAGAAAAACTCCCTTAGAGAACACAAGAAAAAAACCTAGGATGGAAATTGGTAGGAAATGGAAAGGCACGAGACTCAAAACCCATCCACTTGATAGTGGGAATATAAATCATTACAATATATGAAAGAAAAGTGGTAGATACGAGTAATAGAGGAATCTAACAGTGACTGGAATATGCTCATTGTTCTTGTGCCCAAGACAGACAGGGCAGAGCATTTCTGTGTGGACTTCCAGAAGGCAACAGAGCTGCGAAATTTGATGCGTATCTAATGATGCATACTGACAAGCTCTTGGATAGGCACAGCTCATTTTTATATTTAACCCTGAAATTGTCTATGGGATTTTGGGAGATTCGCTTATCACCAAGTCTGGCTTCTTTCTGGCTTTTCATAGCGTTGGCTATATTTCCATGGACTGGGTATTATGGCCCTACAGTGTATATGCCCTTCTAATTTATATGACATAATAATCTATAATAACCATCTGCAACATCAAATGCAGCATATGAGTGCAGTTAGAAAGTAATTGGTATGAACCAGCCTCACCCAACTGAGTGTACAATAGGACTGGTGGAATTATGGTATCCGGGCTCCCACTTGGGTCATGGGCAGGTGCATCTCCAGCATTTTATGATGCTGCAAATTATATTTGCATCAGCATGAAAATAGAGCCCCTGGCTTCTCAAATCCAACTGAGGCTTGGCATGTTTCATGTCAAATAGAGGAGAGATAGAGATATAGGAATCTTTCCATAACTTTCCTTCAATCAGTTCAGCATTTTCTGGTGACGCATTGAAAAGGATGGCTTTTAAAACAGATTTTTTTTACGGTTCTTCAGTTTAGAACTGCCTGAAGTTGTTCCATGGACGCTTCCTCCATTAAAAGTCAAGTTGATCCACTTATAGCATTTTATTATATATCATAATATTATAGCATATAATTTAACTATGATAGACAATAGAGGAGGTCAGCAATTTCCACAAGTATTGGTTGTCAAATACAAATCAAAGGTAGGTGGAATTGTCTGCATGACACAAAAAGAGGGAGAGATAGGCAAAGAGACAAATGGAGACATAGCGGTGCAGTGAGAAAGAGACTTCTTTAGAAACATGCAATACAGGTGCACATTGAAAAAATCTGTCCTCAGGACATTACTCACCAAATTCAATTTATTCAATTTTAAAGTCCCTAAGAAATGATTTCTTAGGTTTGATTAAATTCCATATGTTGTGGAATGAGTGTATGAGTGGGTATGGGTGAAAGCAAGTTCATAAATGCTTGACAGTGCTTGACTTACATAGTAACCAATAACCAATAACCAGCATTTAAGATACACTACCTGGCAGTACGGTACCTTAGCAGACATGTTCACAAGTCCCTGAGGCCCAAGTCCAAGTCAAGTCTCAAGTATCTGAGGTGAAGTCCAAGTCAAGTTTCACGTCTTTGTTCTTTTTTTAGTAATTATTAGTTAAATGCGGGACATCATCTCAAGTTGCGGGATGGTGGGCAACAAACTAAACTGCTGTTCATTACAACACAAAGCAGAACGTCTGGTCACCGTACCATCATTACCCATTTACATTTACATTTATTCACTTAGCAGACGCTTTTATAGCGACTTAAAGCGACTTACAAATGAGAGATACAAGCAAAGTGATATCAAGCAGAGAACAATACAAGTAGTGCTACTATACAAGATCTATTAATTGAGTACCAGAAGAAGCAACGTGCGCAGAGAAGATGTGTAAGTGCAATTTTTTATTTATTTATTTTTTTTTTTTAATGAGATGGTTAGGTGTTGACGAAAGAGGTGGGTCTTTAGCTGTTTCTTGAAGATGGTGAGTGAATCTGCAGTCCTGATTGAGGTTGGAAGTTCATTCCACCACTGAGGAACAGTTAGTGTGAAGGTTTTGGAAAGGGACCTTGTGCCGCGCTGAGTAGGAATGTACCTATCAGAACTACAGCACACTAAGGCAACTTAGTGAGTGGTAAGCATTGCACATCTGCAGGAAATTATACTAATGAATGTTGTGCTACTATTGTGTAGGCATATATGGTTCTAGAGTGCATTTAACAGATATGACTCATCATTTTCCCAGAAAATTCAATTAAAATGAGAACATCTCCAGAACTATATTTTTGCTTTCTTTTTCAGCTATAGTATGCACACCTACTGGTGTTCATAACACTAAGAGACATATACAAAATAATCTCTGGGAAAAAAAAAAACAATTTCAGGTGCACTTTAAAGCATCGTTTGACAAAGAATGGTGGCACACTACTCTTATTATTTAGCAATGCAAAGGAAGGTTTGAAGTGTCTTCCACAATCAAATCCTCGACTAGAATCCATAGCTGACAAAATTTCAACATGTTGTTTTTACAATTTAGCATTGTGGCACTTGTAATATTGTTAATGGCTCCATGAAAAAAAGAAAGGATTGAAATTTCATCCCCCATCAAATGAAAGGCCAGAGTCCACAAATGACCAAAAATCAACATGTTTTTCATACAACTGTGCATTGTGGCAGCTCCATGATAGGATTGTAATTCAGCCTCACTTACAAGTCAATATAAACATAAATATAAAAGCCATTTTAAATAATGAACTACATTAGTTAGCTGTTAATAAAATAGTGATAGTTTGAAATTGCTCTGAAATTTCCCATGATGCTCATAACTTGATAAATATTACAAATGGTAGAAGTTCCCATCTTGACCGATATATTCCATCGAAACAGATTTTATATTTTATAATTTAATTATTCCTTCAGAAGCCAGTTCTGACTTCCTCTCATGACAGATCTTCTTTATTTTGTATTTAAGTTGGGTAATATTAGTTAACATGTAATCGGCAGAAAAAAGGAAAATATGTTCCTGAATTTGTTCAACTCTTCCCTTAGAGTATAATTCTGAAGGTTTCTAGATGTGGGAAATGCCATAATATTCTTCTAAAATCATCAACTAGTGATCACATTTTTAAATTAATTGAATCTTGTGAATCAGAGCCATGAAAACACAAACGTGAGAACACTACCAGTGTATTCTGGACACGATCCTAAAAAATACAGTTATTGCTGTGGCATGTGGGATTAAATGTGATACTTTCAGCAGACATAACATGATGGACTGAAAACTGTGATATTTGGTTGTGATATTTCAAACCCATATAAAGGACATTCATTAACCATCTTATGCCATTTTACCTGATTCTGTCAGGTACCCTCTGTGTCTGGTTGCCATCAGTCATGCAGTTCCCGGCAAAACCTGTCCCTCTTGCTCCACCATACTCTCTTCTTAGTGCCATGGCTCCATGCGTCAGAATAGACACACCTTTAGCAATGCGACGACGTGGCTCGTCTCGCCATCCTTGAGGCCGTACAGTAAAGAAAGCCTTAGGCAGACCTTCCACTCCAAGTCCGGAAAGGGCTGGGCCCACAGCAAACCACATGTGTGAAGGAGTAGCCTGGCCTGAGAGCCATGCTGCCCTAAAAATTTGCTCTGCCTCTTCATGCGAGCAGTACAGGAGCCGCACCTATTAAAGGAAATAAAAAGAGTGGCATGGCAATTGCAGTGTTATGGATGTGATATTTGAACTTACTCATACTTACTTACAAAATTGTCTAAACAGGCTTCTATGAAACAGTTTGCATATGTACCCTTTCTTGAAAAAGCAAATCACTATTCAAAATTCATTCAAACATTACTGGTACATAGTTGTTTCTTGGGGTCATGGAAGTGACAGAGTGGCCAGAATTTTTTGGAGACTTCACAGTTTTTGGGGAGGACCTTTCTCAGAAAAGCAGTGATCAGTCAAAATAACTTTGCACTGATTTTTCAGTTACTGTTCTGTCTAGGAGGATAAGCCGACACAAACCATGCCAGCAAAATGACCCCAATAACATAAAACCAGCACCAGCACCAGACCCCTCACTGTACTCTTCAGGCCTGTACAGTTCTCATAGTGTACATGAAACATGCACTAACCCACTAGACATGAATATGGTGACAGAAGACTCATCTGACCATAAAGTATCGCCGTTTCCCCCCACAACTTTAGACTAGTTCTATAGTTTTGCACCTCTGAACTCAATGTGTATTCTTCTTTGTAATGTGGTGTTTATGCACCTGCTATATCCCTCTCTATGTAGTTGCTAAAGGACTGTTCCTGCTGACAGTCTTGTCGCTTGTCCAATCATGTCTGCACTGGCATTCTCAGTTACAAGAAGAACTACTACTCTTTGAGTTTTACTTACTCAGGAACACCAAAAGGCCCAGAAGTACATATGCAGGGTTTATCACAACATGTAAACCATTGGTAAGCCTCAAAACAGGAAACTAAGATTAGAGTTTACCAAAACATGTTCTGGAACACCAACCTATGAGATACTGATCAACCTGTACCACAATGATGGGAAGAGAAGAGTATGGAGAAGACCATATATACTCATCTTATGGTGTGGGCATGTATAACTGCAGATGGAACTGGTTCCTGTGTATGTATTGATGATGTGTCTGGTGACAAAAGCAGTAGGGTGAATTCTTAAGCGTATATGATTATATTGTCTGTGCAGACCCAAAGAATACTTTGAAAGCAACTGAAGATCTTTTAAGGTAAAGAAAGTTAATTGAGCATGTATTTCACTTGCTGAAGGCAAAATGTCCCAAGCTGGGAAAATGCAACAAGCAGAAACTGCTGACAGTTGCAGTAAAGGCCTGGAAGTGCACCACCAGGAAAAACCTCAGCATTTGGTCAGTTCAAAGTCTATGGGTTCCACTTGGGTGATGTGGGGGACACATATATAAAGTGCTGTGGTTCTGACACCATTCACCCGATTTGCATGTAAATACCCTAAAATTAAGATGAAAGTATGCATATCCATATATACCTATGCCATAGCACTACTTCCAACATTCTTCAAAGATAAGATGGTATGCTTCAGATCATAAGCTGTTCCTTCACTGTTCCTTTAAGAATGGAGGTTAAAAGAGCTGCCACCGAGCTAAACTGTCTGAGCCAACTTTGTAGTTCCTTGTTAGTGCATGGTTGTGGCCTTGATTTCCTCCACTTGTTCGTTATCCATCAAAAGTGCTTTATTGCTTTATTGTTTTTTTCAGCATTGGACTGACATAATGGGCATGTTCATGTTCAGAGGGAGAGAAGATCAAAATGTCATCTGTGTACACAATTACAAATTTCACAAAGTACTTCATTCACACGTGCCTGGAAAACTGAAAGGGAATGTACAAGACCAGAGGACATGACTAAATATACACAGTGCCTGGATGTCATTATAAAAGCAGTCTTCTATTCAACATCTTCATGAGTAAGGTTAAATGAACTGCACAAGCCTAATTTTGTTAAAATTTTGGCTCCTGTCACCTGTTCAAGGGCTAAAGGCACAAGAAGAAGTGAGGAGCTATACTGTTGAGTCATTCGGTCATTGTAATCAAGGTGCAGCCAAAGGCACTGAACGCAGTAGCAGCAGGTGAGATTGATGGTTGAATGTACACCAGCATGACAACCTCTTTACATATTTCTTCATGGCTTTTGTTTTGGAGATAGACAGGAGGTATGCTCTGCTATACAGAGGTAAGCCAGGGGTAATAGTCAATGTGGGGGTAATTCTGATGCTTTGTTCTTACTAAACATCTCTGGTAATGTGTCAGTAATCCTTACAATATCAAAAAGATGTGTCAGCAATCCTTACAATATCCTTAATGCTTGTAGCACCAGCTCATTACACCAACTCTCTGCTGCATGTGTGCAGAAGCAAAATCCACTGCTGAATGTGTCGCTTGCTTTAAGCAATGGAATTGCTCACCTGCATCTTTTACTGAGACAGGATGATTAAAAACTTCTCAAAACTCTAGGCTTGAGGTTGATGCCTTTTTCACAAATATTCACTGGGAAATTTCCTGATTATTACAGACAGAATAAATCCACACAGACAGTGTGTGTATCAGAAAGACCTGCTAGATGGAACAGTATTACATTTCTATGAATGAGTTAGCCTGAATCTAACCACACCACCTCATAGCCCTGAAATGTGAAGAAAATGAGAGATTGTTGTCATATGGAGGGAATGAGCAGTACTTGCCAGATATTCCTGCAGCTCCTTTAATGTTGCTGTAGATCTCTTCACAGCTTCCCTGATACTGTATTTACCCCATTATAAAAAGGTGTGCAAATGTGTGGAACCAGGTTTTTTTTTTTTTGTTTCAGCCAATCAGCCAATCATGGCAGTGGCACAATGCATAATGTCATGCAGATATAGAATACTGTGCAGAAGTCTTAGGCACACTATTTTTTTTAGTATAAATTTTGTTATAGATTATTTTATTTTATGACTTCTACATTATCAAGTCAGTACAAAAATCATTTTAGTTTCCCAATCATTGGTTTTCTAGCACAAAATTAAATGCTACAGAAAAAATGTTTGTATGTCATTAAAGAAAGCAGCATATTACGTAAGAAAACACTTTTCAGACAAAAAACACATTGGAGGCTGCTGGATTTTGCTGCAAAAATAAGAAACAAGTGTGAAAGTCAAAGTGTCCAAAAGAACTGTGGCTAGTTCTGCAAGATGCTCAATAAAACGTACAGCTCATTTCCTTTTAAATTGAACAAATTTTACCGCAGACTACTATTCTTATTTTTTTGTCACACCAAATATTGACTTTGTTTCATTTACTACTGTTTCTTGTTCTTTATGGTATTTTTTAATGTAGATATATCTAATTTCATTGTTTTGAAGGCATTTTTGCACTACAGCATTTCTTTGCATGTGCCTACAACTGTTACACAGTCCTGTAGGTCCAAAGCTTTGGTTAATGCTCATATAAATTCTCAGAATGGGGGACAATGTGATCTCAAGATTATCAGTGCCTTTAGAACTGGTTTGAGTTTGCCGATGAATCACTGATCTCCTGGGATTGTCATGCATAACCGTCTCTAGAGTGTACACAGTATAGTGTGAAAAACAAAAAACATCCAGTGAGTGGTAGTTCTGCAGGAAGAAATGCCTTGCTGATATGAGAGGTCAGAGAATAATGCCCAGACCAGTTCAAGCTGTCAGACAACAGTATCACAAATAACCACTACACCGTTCGTTGTGCAGAAAAGCATCTCGGAATGTAAAGGCAGATGGGTTACAACAGCAGGCTTACCATTTTTGTAAACCAAGGACAGAAATATGAGGCTACAGTGGGCCCAGGTTAGTTTAGAACAGCATCATCTGGTCTTTTTCCAAAGTTCAACTGCCTGGTCAGTTTTTGCACATTATTATGAGTTATAGATTTTTACTTGAAATCCTGGGCTTCCAATGTTCTCTAGTCCACAATCCTTGGGAACACCTGCAGATAGAAAGAACCAGCCTGTTTAACCCAACCCCCTTACTTATCAAGTAGAATTGGAAATGCAGGCATCCGTTTTCCATCCATCCATCCATCCTCTACCGCTTACTCCTTTATCAGGGTCATGGGGCATCCGTTTTACCTAAGCTTAAGTTCAAAATTTACTGACTCGTTCAATTCAGGTGAAATATCTGATTATGCCATCAAAGGGCTGACTTCATATACAAATTACAAGTCATCAAGAATTGATAGCCCACTAACACATCGTTCCAAACATACAGAAACAAGTTATATGTCTCCATCTTATTGTACACCTGAAAAGGGAGGTGTCCAGAAATATACGCCAGACAATCACTGACAGGTTTTTTGGGTAGCAAGGAGATCAAGGATGGGGCCAAGCTCCTAGAAGACCCAAAGCTTGACGGTAAGTTCATAAATAGGAAAGAAGAAACTAAGGAATCACGGCATGCATCTGCTTTTAAATACACATTAATTATTCTGGCCAAGCTCTGCTATTCAGAGGAGATGGACTGGGAAGAATCTGTGGTGTAACACTGTGACAAAAGAAAAGTTATTATATGTAATGAATTGTCATGGACAAGTGGGAAAGGATAACTTGGCTCAGTGGTTACCCCTCCACACTCCAAAGTGAAGAAACCAGTTTCTGCCTTTGTAATCATTGCTCTCACACAGTCACCCCTTTTAATCATAAGGGGAAGAAAAAGCCTCTGTTACCAAGGAAACCACACAATCTGAAGCAAGTGGAAACTCATAGAAGTATGGTAATAAGGGCATGCACAAATTTAATGTCTCACCTATTATCCAACCATGGAGGTGCCAGGCTTGTGGTAGGATGTACAACTGGAAGAGACTGCTGGACCCATAAGATTTTGATTAACCTTGCCACTTTTTGAAATCGCTGTCTTTTATTTATGTATTTCTCTATTATTGCTTGTCTTGGTTGTTTTTAGTCTTTAGACAAACTTTAGGATTTTATGCACTATTGATTATATTTTTAATTATGTGAAACGTCTCCGAATGGTCAGATATTAAATTTTTTTTTAGTTTGTATCAATTTTTGCCAAATTTAAGTTTTCTTCAATTAGTACAGATTGTTGAACATTTCCTACAATTGAATTAATTTCTCCTCTTTCCCATGATGATGAATTTCATAATTGTGTTCTCAAGCAATGAAGCGTATATCTTATGGTGATAACCTTTAAACCAAGAACAAAATATAAGAATCTGCCATGTTCACTTTGATTTCTTGTGATGTGTACTTTAAGCAGTGGTGCTATTTTTAGACTGTACACAGAAGAAAAATATTTATATATATATATATATATATATATATATATATATATATATATATATATATATATATATATAATTTTTAATAAACTGAAAAAAGTAGCTTTTTTATATATCTGCTGTGTCATTACATAATTCTCTGTGCTTATCTAACTTTCTATCATCTACCCATCCATACAGCTGTTAAGTCTATCTATCGTCTGGAAGCAATGATGGAATCAAATGATTGTTTCATTAAAACAAATTACACAGGTCATAAAAGCAGTCCATCTGAATGCACACTGTATCTGAATAAAACTTAAACACATCATTTAGTGTGAACAACCTTGTTTTTGATAATAATGGGAACTATTAAAATAAAATTTAGCTAACATAACACAAGGCTTTTTTTCGCTAACATGTTATATTGAAAGTTATGGGTAATTGCAATGAATTAGCTAGTTAGCTACAATATGTGGAGTGTCTTTATCTAGGTTACACCATATTATCCTTCTGAGTATGTTTGATATTTTTTACTGTCCCTCTCTGACCAGCAATGCAAAGTAGTCTGCTGTGCAGCACTTCTCTTCATCCTCAAAGCTGCCTGTGCTATCCCAGTCAAACAGCACTAATCAAGCATTGTGTTGCGAGGCAATAGTTGAGCGATATTTATTTGTGCAACAGAAAGGGGTAGTTTAGCATTTTTATCTAATTTATTAGGAAAAAATCATGATCGATTCAGAACATGAATTATGTTACAAAATAAATTAGGTCTACATATGTTTCACCTTGGTATAAATATTGGGGGGTTTGTAATTGCATCCCTCCATCCCCCCAGAAACTATGCTAGAGACATCTCAAGTTCTAGAGACATCGCAGAATAATCAAAGCAAATAGGATATACCTGAGCTCAATCTTAAGTGAATTTTTAAATATTTCACAAAAAAATTCTAAAAATGTATTTTTGCTTTGTCATTATGGATTAGGGTGTGTACATTAATGGCAAAAAGTAAATACAGTTAATTGTGCAAAAAATACATGGGTCAAGCCCTTAATATTCATAAACAGTTAATAGCCGTGTGCATTTTGGATTTGCGGTATATTTGGAACATGCAGCCTGGCAACCCTGTTCACTAGACATGGAATTACATTAAACAGGAGATACACTATTCGGTTTTAACCTGACATAAACCCTGCATTACTGAGCTTCAAAATAAAACCATTTTTAAAACCAAAGAAATATGCTTTCATATATTGAGTTGTCTTTCCATATAGCCCACACACTGCTCCCAGGACAGCATGACTTTGAGGTGCTCTCCCAAAATCTAATCAATTTTTTTAATAGTGTAAAACTTGTACATTCGTTGTGCATGTTTTTTGCAGAAAGATGTTGTTGGTTTTGTTTTTATCATAGTTAGCTTGCTCATTCAGTCACATTAGATAAAAGCTCCGCAATTTGCTATTTTTCGAACACATCAACATATTGTGGTAGGGTTAACATATTTTAAAACTTCCGGTATAGACCATGCCCATTTCCATTTTTAATACGAAAACAGATATCAATATTTTTAGCACTAAACAGATAGAAATAATACCATTAGTATTAATAGTAGTGCAGAACATAGAATACCAGCCCACAGATCCTGTGTTCAATACTGGGTTACTGTCTGTGTGGAATTTCAATGTTCTCCCTGTTTTGGTATGGGTTCTGTCAGGGTTCAAAAACAGAAACTGTCCAAAAACAATGCATGTATGCAGTTTCATTATGATAAATTATGTGTAAATGATGCCCTGTGATGGGCTGGGATGAATTCTCCTGCCTTGTACACATTGTTACCAGCATTTTATCCAGATCCACCAAGATCCTGCTCAGGATAATGGATGAAAATGTTTTCATGACCTGTCCACTCAATTCTGCTGCACTCTCAGCAGTGGATACAGCCTTTATTTATTTATTTATTTATGTATTTATTTATTTATTTTAAATAGAAAATTCATGGTAAGCACCTATCTAAGTAAGTCTTAGACATAAGGCACATAAGACCCACATAAGGCATTCTTTTCCAGACCCTGCCCTTCAGGGACATGCTACAAGGGACCTAGCTCTACAGCATCAAAAACCCACAAGTGTTCCAAGAGTGTGAAATTTCCTGTCTAAAGTTTGTGCGAGATAGTTGGGACCCTGCAATGGAACACTGAACTAGATTGTGTTGCCACATATCTATCAGGGCACATTTTGCTAACCAAACTTGATTCTATGTATAAAGTTAGCAGATAGTCAGTCTATATGCTGGCATAGGTGCCCCACTGTAAGGAGTAAAGTGTCAAATCAAAGGGATTGCTCCAATGCTATCAGTAAAACATACTGCTAGTATGCGCCGCACACAAGGGAATATCCTCATAAGTCCTAAGGGTGTCTGCATTCAGAACCTGCACAGCCCACATCTTAGAGTAATGAGACCACCTAATATGCTACAAAGGCATCAATGGAAAACATATGGCTACATCTGATGTGCTTGTGATCAAGCATAGAATGCACATCACACTGCTGTGTACCACAGACAGCTAGGTCATTGTTAGCTTAGAAGAATCTTCTGTACAAGCAGCATCCTCATGGTTCTCTTATAAAGAATTCATAAGGAACAACTACCATGCTATAAGGAGAGTACTGCTGAAACGCAGTCTCCAAGTTGTACAATCTAAGCATCTGAATCCCTGAATAATTTATTTTAGCTCTGTCTCCTTATAGATTATTTTATTTGTTTATAAAAAGACAGTCAGATTGTCAACTCAGTCTAATCAACTATCAAGGAACTTATTATCCCATTAATAACAAATGCCCTCAATAATTCACACTGCATTGAATAGTTTTTGTCCATTTCAATTGGTGTGACAATTGCTGTTTTAGGTTTCCTGTCATTTGCTTGTCAGTACTTGAATGAGTAATGTAATCATCTAATTTAAGATTTAGCATGTTGTCTGTTGAAAATCAATAAAAATGTATTACAAAATAGTGGGAGGAACTGGAAGAGCAAAAAAAAGATATTATTATAGATCAAATAAGAACTGATGAATGATGAAGAGTAAAAGAGTATGTGAGAATGAATTAATGATGTAAGGTTAACAGAAAAATATTAACAAAATTATACTTTAACGAAAGAAAGAAAAAAATCTTTGGAAAATGCATACTGGTGATTAAATGACTTTAACTGGGGCATGAGTAACTGTATGGTAATTTGAAACAATGTTAAATGGTAATATTGCTTTAAAGCATTGTGTCTATTCTCAAACCACAGTTTATAATTGTGCCACAGTAAAAGCCACACTGAACTGAAAGTAAAAATAAGTTGTAAGAACAGGTTAATAAAGAAATAAAAAGTAAAATGGATGAAACCAAGACTAGTGCAAGCAACAAATGGGCCAGGGTTTGACTTAAATTACAACGATGCCACTGTACTAAATTTACAATTTCCTGCTTGAAAAGAAATATGAGGAAGAGCAATTTCCTCTTTCTTTTTTTCTGACCTGCGCCTCATTCTCTTTCAGCAGCCTACGGGTTCTTGCTCCTCCAGGATCATCAGTAAGGTTAAGCATCACCATGCTCTTTCTCTCCCAGCCAATAAACGAGCCATCTGTGATACCCTCCACCATGTCCAGGAAGTCCTCATAACCATGGTGGCGAGTGGTGACCACTGAGAAAGCTGTCCAGTCGAACTCCTCCAGTACTTCAAAGATGACCTCCAGCTGTAGTGCCGTGGAACATGAGAACTGAAGGTAGACTGAGCCACTCTCCTGGGAATGCATGAAAAAGGGGTATTTGTTAATGTTTCATTCAGTGTTGGAGGCAGTACACCATTCCTGTACTTGATTAAAAGTACAAATATCCTGATTAAATATTAACTCCACTAAAAATAGTAGTACTCCTTTTACATTTCTACTTGAGTAAATGTACGAAAGTTCTTGAATTTGAATGTACTTCAGTATCAAAAGTAAAACTACTGATCTGTGAACTATATTTTAATAATTTATGCTATTCTATGTTCCATTCTCTTGCATACCTTTTTAAGGAGAGAGTTAATTAATTAACTAATTTATTTATTTATTTTTAATAAAAAAGCCTGGGATTCAGATGACATTAGGTGACCTTGAATGATTCAGCTAACACTGGCTTCCATTTCATTTTGGTGCTTGGGAATTTGTCCATTCCACCATAAAGGAGGTTTATTATGCTGGCACTGAGCTGTACGTATAACTGTGACAAATTGCAGTGCTTCGCTTGACACCTGCTAATGGAAAATACATACGTCATCTTTGGGTGCCCTGAGAATGCAGAATAGCACCTGTTCTATCCCTACTGGTGGCAAACTAGATTTAAGCTCCTTGTCAAAATCACAATTATATGCTGTATTTTTAACATTTTGTTGTTAAAGCCTGTAAATGTGAGCTCTGCAAAGAACATCCTGCAGATGTTCCAGACATGGCACAGCTGTTAAAAAAACATTACAGAAAATATTTCGATAAGAGTGAAGCAATTACGTGTAAAAAAAAATCATTGTTTTAATATCAGATCAACTCTGACTTTGAATGACGTATCTTTGGATTACACTTTTAATAACACTAAGTGCACACACAAGTTAATTTTCTACTGTAGCTTTCAATATTATCACAGAACCTTCTTGTTTGCTTCCTCCATTCTTTCTTGCTTCACTTTACCCTGAACGTCACATAATTATTCTTACAAAATATACAGAAAATATGTATTTTTTTTAATGTTAACACTTTCTGGCAACAAACTCCTTGATTTGGGGCAATCGCAACTACACAAAACTGTTCCCTTTCAAAGGGAACTCAACTTTGCATGAGCTTAATGCTGTGGGAAGCACCCTTGTCCATGTATCTGAAGCTTGCTACACTGCTATACCAGTATCTGAAGCTTGTGTAACATAATGTCTATTTATAGGCCTGCCGAGATCAGGTGACGTGGCAACTAAGAGTGTCGTGTGATATAAAAATGGCACCTGTGAACAACACTGTCAGCATTTTCTTCAGTGAGAATGCATATCAGTCGTTTGTGTAATGCTCACAAGACTCTTCATTTCCTTTCTATCTTTTAAAAAAAAAAGAAAGAAAAATCTCTTTACAATTTCTGTCCCTTAAAAAAACCAGGGAAAAGTATGAGTGAGAGAGAATTCAGGAAGTGGGTCACGCCTTGCTCCCGTTTCATCACTTTCTGTGTGAAGTGTCTATGGATGGAGCACACCAGGGCAGCCTCAGGGCAAACTGTGCTAATCGTGAACGCCTTACAATTAGGCAGCGCCGCTCGCTGTTCGCTCTCTTCTCAGTCGAAGGGAGTTGGGTTTTAGAGCCTCACAGATCTTGCATGGCAGCCAGCTGGCACAGGTCTTGGGAATCTCGTATGGATCTGCAAGAGTAGTCGGAGACAAGTGCTGCTCTTGCTCTGTCTTCTGGGTTTGGTTCTCCAAGGGATTTTGGAGCTCACATTCTGACTCCTCCTTCCACCATGGAAAGCAAAAAAATATATAATAATAAATTTTTAAAAAATAAATCTAGATTGGCCCGGGGAAGAGGAAGTGACTCAAATCAGGATGGATGAGTGCTTTCTCCCAAAGCACTCATCACCAAAGAAACAAATATCAAGAAAACTCCCCTTTTTTCCAAAGGTGCATACTGAAATGTAGGTTGTGGTTCAGGTGGTAGAGCGGGTTGTCCACTACTCGTAGGGTTGGCGGTTCGATTCCCGGCCCACATGACTCCACATGCCGAAGTGTCCGTGGGGAAGACACTGAACCACAAATTGCTCCCGATGGCAAGTTAACGCATTGCATGGCAGCTCTGCTACCATTGGTGTGAGTGTGTGAATGGGTGAATGAGACACAGTGTAAAGCGCTTTGGATAAAAGCACTATATAATTGTGCCATTTACCAATGAAATATCAAGCTTCTGGGGAAAACCATACACTAGCCATATTTATAACGCCGTGATGTCGGATTATTCTGCCTTCATGGGTAATTTAAGTATTTAAATTAACTTAACCAATATCGAGATCTTCGATTCGGGCTAGCTTTATCCCCTCACACCTTCACAAAGTGCATGGATGCTGCTCTGGTTCCCTTGTGACTCCCTTGTACTAAACTACCTGGACGACTGCTTAATCCTAGCACGATCCAGGGAACTGAGAGTAATCAGTGTCATGCCTATATGCAATGCCTACATGCTCTGAGAATTTGAATATGTTCCCAGTTTCTAGCCTAAGGTCACACTCTAGGGGCGTCTCCTTATCACAAGACGGTAATGACAGACTGTCACGTCTCGAGACGTAACGAAGATATGGTCGGATGCAAGTGCAGTTTAAACAGTTTTATTTAAGAGAGACACAAGCAGGTAAATCCACAAACGTAATCCATAAGCGTAATCCAGGAACATGCAAAAGGTCAGGCGATTGGCCAACAGGTATACATGGACAAGGCAGGAATCTAGGTCGTGGTCACGGAAAACAGGGTCAATAAACAAAACATGAAACATCTATAGCGAGGAACTGGGAGCGGAGAAACCAGCGTGAACTAAACTAACATGGACTATAACATGAAACATGGACTATGACTATGACAAGTATTTTCTAAACTCTCTATATCTACTATCTCTAATTTATCTAACTCAATCTAATATTCTGCGCTGTGTGCTGGGATATATATGCAGACATAATCAGCATCATAATAGCTGACAGCTGAGGGCAATGCAAACACACGTGAAACAATAACCAATGACAGAACCGGGAGGAGACGTAACAGAAACAGAAACAACCACACATGTTGAACTGTCATGATTGTCAACAAAAGAAAAAGCAGGTGCTCGTACACCTTGCTCAGCAGCGTGCTCACATGTTCCACAGCGCGCTACTTAAAGGGGAAATCGTGACACAGACACCTCCCTCACGGGCTGGGGTGCAGTCTTAGATGGCTGTCCAGCTCACGGGCTTTGGTGCGGTCCTCAACTGGAGTGGCATATAAATCACCTAGAGATGCGGGCCATATTCCTAGCACTGAAATTCTTTCTTCCACAGTTGAGAGGTCACCATGTGCTGGTTGTGACAGACAACACAGCGGTGGTCTCATATCAAACACCAGGAAGGTTACGTTCACGCTCCCTGTTCAGGCAGGCACAACTAATTCTTCTCTGGGAGGACGGAAAGTTTTTATCAGTGAGTGCAATGTACCTTCCGGGCCACCAGGATGCAGGAATCTACTGTCTCGAGCGGGAGGGCTGATTTTTCACCCTCGGGTGGAACTATTGATACTGTGGGTCTGTATGCGCTCATTCTCTTGTGGTGTGAGGAACGTTAGCTTGACCAAGTAAACTGCACAATAGCTAAGGTCCTAGAGTTTATACAAGGATGCTTCTCAGCAGGGTTGGCTCCTTCTACAGTCAGGGTCTACGTGGCCATCATTTTGGCTAGCCATGCCCCTACTGATGAAGCCTCTGTGGGATAGCATCCTCTAACGTCAAGGTTTATGTTTGGTGTCAGCTCTGAGGTTGCCATGTTATCCTCTGGCGGGAGCTCTACAGCTGAGACCTCCCCATAGGTCTCACGCTGGAGCTCTGAGGTTGTCATGTTAATCTCCGGCGGGAGCTCTACAGCTGATACCTGCCCATAGGTCTCACGCTGAAGCTCTGCTG
>JAFFST010054665.1:158294-171221 GCA_022414735.1 Noturus placidus | reverse complement strand
ATATAAGGTAAATAGTAGTGGGCCTAAAACAGAACCTTGTGGAACACCAAAATTAACCTTGCTACGAGTGGAGAACTCTCCATTTACATCTAAATTCCTAAAGTGCTTATGTGTGCTGCCCAGCCGGTAGTGTTGCAAGCTTACTGCCCTCCACCGTTCCTCACATCAGAACAAGAGAAATTGCACCTACTGTGTCCAGTAAGAGCTCTCTGTACTTACATCCTATGCTCTGTCCAGTCATGTAAGTCGATGATGTTGTGTCAAAGCATCGCATCTCTAATTGGATTATGGAAGCAATCTCTATGGTTTACGAGGCGTGCGGTCTCACCACACTTCTGGGCATAAGAGCTTATTCCACTAGTGCAGGCTTTGTCCAAAGGGGTATCCTTACAGGATCTGCGTGCTGCGCAGGATGTCTAGATCACAAAAATTCATTCGTAATTACAGCCTGGGTATTCATTCCACCCTGGGCTCGAGTGTCTTGCAGTGTCCCTCAGGCTCGGGTCTTTTTGAACATGCCATACTCTCGGTATGACGGAGTGGGTATTCTCATGCCCACACTGTTATGCTAAATGCAACGTCAAAGTTCCCTTTGAAAGGGAACGTCTGGGTTACGCATTTAACCCTGTTCCCTGAGAGGGGGTGGAGACGTTGCGTAGCTTTGTCATACCAGAGCAGGCCTGTGAATTGCGTCTTCACTTCAGATAATAGAGGCTGGCGGTGTGGTTCACAGGTGCCCTATGTATATCATGCGACGTGCTTAGTTGCCACATCACCTGATCATGGCAGGCCTATAAGTCAAGGCATGATTTTACACAAGCTTCAGATACCGATCACGCGCACAAGGGTGCTCCCATACTGTTATGCTAAACACAACGTCTCGTTCCCTTCTCAGGGAACAGGGTTACATGCATAACCCAGATGTTTTTTAAGCACAATAAGTTATCTAACACCTATCACCCATGTGAAAATCCAATTGCCCCTGAAAATTTAAAGTGGGTTGTGCCACCTTGAGCAGCAATAAATGCAATCAAATGCTTCAGATAACTGGAGATCAGTCTTTCACTTACTTCTAGGACTAGGGCTTACTCCTATGCTTTGGATCATTCAGTACGTTTACTTGGACAACAATAATACTATATTAACCTGTTTAAGACAATACTCTGATTAAGAAACTACTATGTAAACAGTAATTTTTATTACCTTAATCCGATTAAAGTCATACTCAAAGTAAACACAAATCAAATTAAGACTTGTGGAGTATTCCTGTTTTAGTCGCATTATATCAAAGTGGATTATAGACATGTAAAAACCTTAATCACACTATTAACGTCCTGTGGGAGTTTTCAAAACATTTTGCAACAAGACACGTACACACACGGCTGTGCTCAACCGTTTTACGCAAGCAGGAGGGTATGGCTATGTCCGAAAGCGCGTACTTAGCTACTATGTAGTAGGCGAAATACAAGAATCTCAGCTACTAGCTACTATATAGTATGTAAGTACGCGGTTTCGGACGAAGCGCACGGTGTCAAGCAGTCGTCATGTGCTCCTAGAGCATGACAAATAATTAACTGCACTTGAAGCATTCCTAAAAATTTTAAATAAAAACACCCAAAACTGTATACGGTACTATAACAAAGACGAACTGTATGTCGATACATGAAATTCTAGAGAGAATGTTGGATGTCATGGTGCGGGGATGTAATGACGTGTGCTGTTACGCTCTATAACATGTAAAACAGGAACATGAAAGGAGTATTCTAAAAGTGACTCATGTAAATACCTTAATCACAATATTTACTTATTCAGAATATGGTCAATAATTAGATTACTGCTGTCTATGTAAACATAGTCTTTGTCTTGCTGCAGAATCCAGTTGTGATTGAGCTTCAAATTATGGACTGAAGACCGGACATTATCCTTTAGCATTTTCTGGTAGAGAGAAGAATTCATGTTGTCCTTAATTATTGCAAGTTGCCTATGCTCTGTAGCCTGTGTTTGGTTTACTCCAAATGTAACGGGACTCCTGATGTCCAAACAGTTCCACTTTCAACTCATCAGTGCACAGAACATTCTCCAAAAAGGGTTGAGGATCATCAAGGTGTGTCTTGGCAAAATTCAGACGAGCCTTAATGTTATTCTGGGTTAGCAGTGGTTTTCACCTCACCAGTCTTCCATGGATGCCATTTTTGCCCAGTGACTTTCAGATAGCGGAATCATGAACTAGCCTGTAGGACCTTTGATGTTGTCCTTGGCTCTTTTGTGATTTTCTGGATGAGTTGTTGCTCTTGAAGGAATTTTTGCAGGTCGGCCACTTCTGGGAATGTAAACTACTGTGCTGAGCTTTTCCATTTGGAGATAATGGCTCTCACTGTGGTTATTTTGAGTCCCAGATCCTTTGAAATAACTTTGTAACCTTTCCCAGACTGATTTATTTCAATCACCTTCTTCTTCATCATTTCTGTAATTTCTTTAAATTTTGGTATAGTCTGGGTAAGACTTTTACTGGGTAAAGTTCTATTATTGATGTGATTGAACCGGGTTTGCAGTAATCATGTCTGGTTGAGTCTAGTCCAGCTGAACCCCATTATGAACGCAGCTTCATAGATTTGGGGAATTAGTAACTATGGGGGCAAATATATTTTAACACAGGCCCATTTTGTATTGGATTTAAATATTAGAAGAAATTATTAAATACTTTTTCACAGAACTGTATGTGTTAGTTCTGTTTGTGTGCACCTAATAAAGTAAGCTCTGTGCAAACTTTATATCTGTGTTCTTTATACGCAAAAATCAACAAATCATTTAAAACAGTTCATGGAATTGTCAGGAGGATTGTGTGGGATCTGGTGAGTGACACACCTTTAAAAGACCTAAAATCTAATTGATTGAATGCATGCTGTGCTAAGGTCACATGTGCAATCCCTTAGGCAAGCCAGTATAAAAAGGCTGCTCTGCTCCTCTGCTGTCAGGTTTTATCCCATAATGTGATGCTAAGGAGATTTTGTTGAGGTATTTAATTGAATCTGGTACCAAAGGACAAGGCTGCATCCCCACCAGTCTCAACTTTTGCATGCTCCCTTTTTTCCTGTTAAATACACACCACTATTCTATTAGTCTATAACTCACAATCTGAACAATGCTATGACTGGAAATCATGTAAAAATTTAGAGATTATGAGAAAGGTGCATACAAAAAAATCACTCCCAAAAAAGATAGTATAATACTATACTATACAGAGCACTATGTCAAAAGAATATTAGCACTAGTTAACATTCTTATTTTGAACAAATCAAAAATTGGGAATGAAAAAAAAAAACATTTTATTCTTTTCCATGAAAAGGAGGATTCAAAATCTTTGTATAGCAGGTACAGCTTCCTGAAAGTTTTCATGAAATCAAGGATACCTCCACATTAAACCAGATCAGTTTAATGTGAGAAAACTCACTTTTTTCCATACATTTTGGCCTTCTGTCCACACTGAGACAAAGTTTTTGCCCAGCTTTTCAAAAACGCTCTCCCGAGAGGTCAAATTTGAAAATACGGTTTTCAGATCTATCCAGATTAATGTGGATGTAGCCCACATTAACCTCAACTGCAGTGAGAAATGTACTATATTATGATGAATCGTGAGGAATCTCTGCTCTGCTATGGTATGTTTATAATAAATAGGTGTACACTAAGATCCTACCTGTGGCTCTCTGCCCAGCCCAGCTCCACCTCCCACAGCCATGATAGGCACACCAGTTTGTGCTGAGACAAACTCAAGAACAGGTGCCAGTGGGGCACGCTCAGGCGGTGGTGGCTTCTCCTGCTCGAACACAAGGCCTTGCAGTGGTGTGCTGGCCAGCAGCTCACACAGCTGCAGCAGCAGGCTCCCTGGACTGCTCTCATTTACTGCCAGCCAGATCACATTGGCTGGACCCCATGGTGTCATCACACTCTCACCCACCTGCCCCGACCAGCCTGTGCCCACTCCTGTTCCTGCTGCACTGCCTGCACCTGCCGCCAAGGTGCCCCCTACCCCTACACTCGTCTCCGGGAGGTGGGAGGAGCCCGAGTGGACCACGGCAATGTTGACTCCTCCCGAAGCCCCGCCCGAGTCCCTCTCTCGCTCCCGGGGGCGGAGCAGTAGCGGAGGGGACGACCAGGCCGGCCCGCTGCACGCCAGCACGGCCAATAGGAGTGAGATAGCAGGCTGCACAACCATGATGTGGTGTGATAGATGGTGAAGACTGGTTCAGGTAGACAACCTTGAAAGAGAAGAAAGACCAAAGAAAAACAAATTGAGCTTTATTTATCCTGTAGAGAGAAATTATTTATGAGGCATCATTTCGAACAAAATTTAAAATACAAGCACATATAAAATGTGCTTTAGACAATTACAAAAGTGACAAAAATGATGGAATAAACAAATAAACAAAATCACAGATATTTAAAAAAAAAATTGTGAAACATACCTCAAACAAATTAAATTAAATTACTAAATTAAATTGTTTTAATTAATGGCATATCTTTTTACAGGTCAAGTAGAAGAAACAAATATGGAATCATCAACAAAAACAAATCACAAGTAGTGATTTTTATTGCTCCTTTCTGAGCCTGAATTCTTTGAGGCATGTACTTCACTAATGAAAAACAAAATTCTCCATCAAGCATGGGATTGAGATACAGACTGTTTGCTGGCCATGTCATTGAGTTGATCTGCCTTTCCTGAAGAAAAGTTTTAACATTCATTGCTCTGTGGCGAGATGCATTATTATCCTGAAAAAGAACTTCATCTTCACCAAACCTATTTTCTATCACTGGAATGAGAAAAGTGTCCAAAATTTCAGAGTACACCTGTGCATTTACTGTTGAGGTCTCCCCTGGTCATTTACCTGACATGTAACCCTGTATCATAAATGAGTGGAAATTTGATTGTTTTATTCAGGCAGTCATCTTTAAACGTTTCATTAGAACGGCACCAGACAAAAGTTCCAGCATCAACACTTTGGCCAGTGCTGAAATGTGCCATTTCCAGGCCTCGTACTTTAATGAACTCCTCCTAGAGATGTCATCCGATCAACATTATATTCAGTCATTCTAATCTAAAGGCATTGATGATTCTTAATTGTGAAGTGCTTGTGTTTTCACTACACTGGGTGGCTGTGGAGGTCTGACAAATTCTGGTGTTTTGCCATGAAACAGAAAGTTGTTATAACTTATACATACAATGTCTCAATCTGCCCCAAGCTTCACATGTTTGATAACAGTACCAGCCTGAAGATATCTACATGCCAATATTCAGTTATACTCATAGAGCCACCTACTGGCAACATCCGTTTACAGGTCTCGTACTTTAACAAACTCCTCCCAGAGATTTAATCAGATCAACATTATATCAGTCAGTCTAATCTAAAGGTCTTGGCGATGTTAAATTCGATAGTTTGAATCATATTTTTGAGGCCTAAACATACTCGAAAACTCATGAAACATTGCACACACCCCAAAAGTGGCAAAAATTTACATCTGATACAGGTTTTAGAATTAAGTGTGTCAAAATGGCTCAATAGCGCCTTCTATAAATTTCAATGAAGCAGCCCTCACACTACATTTCATATACACATAAGAAAATTGGTAGGCATATGTAACATGTTTAAACTGAATTGACATGTTTTGCATTGTGATACACTCCTAACAACATATAAGTGCTAAAAAATGCTAAAGAAAAATGGAACAGTGTTCCCTTGGTAGAGCAGCCCCAACATGCGAGGGCCCGTTCATCCCTGCTTGCAGCTTTGATTTGTTTTGTTGTGAATTTTCTGTTTTCAATGCATATTGCTTTGAGTTTTCTATCTTGGCACTTTTAGGTCTTCCTTGGTAAACATGTGTATTTTCCTTATACTTGCACCAAATTTTAGACACAGCAGACTGGGAATAACCAAATCTTTATCCACACACAATGTCGGATTTCCTACTTGCAGGAGTTTTTTAATATTTTCTATTGTTTCAATTGACTACTCTTTTGTTGGGGCCAGGTTTCCTTAAAAAAAAAAACCATGGTGAAGGTCTGTTAGTACTCTCTTCTAACTGCAGACTCATTTGCATTTTAGACTTGTGCCAGTATTTGTTTTAGAAATGCATATTACAAGGTGATTACATCATTTTTTCCTCAACATTGAGTGATTCCATAATTTTTTTCTCTACTTTATCTGGAAAAAATATGCAATTAATTAAAACAAATTTAATTTAAAAATATATATATATTTATTTGCTACTAAGTAAAAAAGCTGGGTGAACGTCCTAAGTGTGGAGATTATATCATTTTTGCCAGGGGTTTTGCTTCTGCTAATTTTAATTCTGAAATATCTGTAAGAGTGTAATGTATGGATATCCAGTTTTCCTGCAGTCAGAATGTTGAAACTACCACAGTGTAGAAACTATCATCTCATCAGACTAATGAACCTTATGTGATTTAATGTGCCACATGCATCATTGCTTATAATTTAAAATGGGTTTAATCGGCGAGGTACCTAGTTTTCATCGATTATAAATCAATACTTGTAATTGCACTTTTATATGTATTAAACATAACTGTAAACATATTTTCTCTTGATATTTGTTCAGCAGCAGTCCTCAGATGGACAGAGTAGAAGAGTGCTGGCAAATTGTGCAAGCAATGGGTTACAATCAATATCTGAAGAGGTCAATGAATGCAAAAGGCAGCTGTACTGGCCATGTTGTGTGTGTGTGTGTGTGTGTGTGTGTGTGTGTGTGTGTGTGTGTGAGAAATTACTGTGAAAAATAACTGCTGCTACTAAGTCTCTGCATGTTTGTTTACCATCTTGTCATATCTGATTAATGTACAAAGTGATGCTTTGGCAAATAATTACAATCAGAATGCCTATGCAGGTACTTTCAGTTTCAATCACATCAATGAAGCATGACTTTTGTCAAACACAAAGGCTATCCGTCCATCCATTTTCTGTTCTGCTTATCCTACACAGGGTTGCAGGGAGCCTATTCTGGGGAACTTGGGGCACGAGGCAGGGGACAACCTGAATGAGGGCCAGCCCATCACACGGCACAATCACATACACATTATGACGATAAGCCTACAAAGCATGTCTTTGGACTGGGGGTAGAAATTGGAGTACTTGGAGGAAACCCTCAAAGCATGGGGAGAACATGCAAACTCCATTCACACAAGGCACAGGCATGATTCAAACCCCCAACCTTGGAGGGGCGAGGCAAATGTGCTAACCACTAAGCCTCCACGCCCACCCAAAAGCAATGACAATCAATTATACACAAGAATACACATATGGTATATATCAAGCCAGAAGAATTAACCTTAAACCACCACCACGGGCCCAATTCCATCTCAAGCAATATCAAAATTCCTAACTCCCACAAGCAACACTCTTTCATGTTTTACCCCATCAGTAAAAGCGAGTCTTTTATTCACACAAAAAAAAAAGGTAAATCAAATCATCTGCCTATGGTATGGTATATCATAAACATAGCAATTAAATAAATAAGAATAAATGTCACAGTGGGTAGCATTACAGCTCCAGGCTCTCCAGTTTGATCCTGTCTGTGCACATGCCAATACATGGATTGTCAACACTAAATTGCCGCTAGGTTTAAAATGGGTCTGATGTCCCATTCAGGGTGTATGAAGGTTCCCATGATAGACTCCTGAGTCACTGTGACCCTAAAGTGGCTGAAGATAAAAGAATGAATGAATCAATCATTCAATCAATCAGTCGATGAAAAACACACAAAGAACTACAGCTCTTTGATACAATTGGCAAGCGAAACACTAGCAACTACATGAATCATTTTCAAGTCTCAATCTGTGCACCAGCCACCACTCCTTCTCTAGTGTCAAGGATTATAGCCAGAAAACAGAGTTTGGTATATGATGATAAAAGCCTGAACACCTTGAGTTCTTCTCTCTTATGCCATAAGGGTGATAAGCCATTACAGCAAATGTCACAATCACAGCAAGAAAGAAACATCCTCATGTCTGCTATCACATTCACACTTACACTGATGCAAGTCATTAAATTGGAACAGGCACTGAATAAAAAGGACTATCTCAGCCAATGTTATATAAAATATTTGGCATATGGGTGATAATTCCTGCTCAGCATGTATATCATCTAAAGGTTTTAGCTGCTTGGTGTTCAGCCTGAATCTGGTGAATCTTATGTACACACATTCAGAGATCTGATGTATGCATAAACCAGTACACAGAAAAATGAAAGAAAAATATTCTTTCTTTCCTAATTCTACCAGATCACACCACTGTCTTATATAGGTACACAAATGTATATGCTTCAGTAAATTCTGCTAAATTTGTAAGTTACTTTGCATAAAAATATCACGTTGTGTAAATGATAACGTAACATCAAGTCACTGGTTGCAAGTGAAATTACCCTTCAAATCACAGTCTAATCACAAACTGAAATGTGACAATGTTAAAATAACATTACTAACATAATGCATGATGAAACAACAATTTATAACGATGAGTTCAGTATTATTTATTCATTTCATTATTTCACAATATAGTGACTCATTTATTTTAATTCAATTAAATTTTATTTATATAGCGCTTTTTGCAATGGTCATTGTCTCAAAGCAGCTTTACAGAAATATATAAACATGGCATACAGATTTTAAATGTGTGAATTTGTCCCAATTGAGCAAGCCAGTGGCGACGGTGGCAAGGAAAAACTACCTAAGATGTTAAGAGCAAGAAACCTTGAGAGGAACCAGACTCAGAAGGGAACTCATCTTCAGCTTGGTAACAATGGATAGTGTGAAAGGAAAGGAAAGTTCATTATGGTTTTATGGTGGGTTTGGTGGAATTTTAAACACAGGATGTATTTCTTCATCTTTCATTGGCTTTTGTTGACATTAGACTTTTCTATCTGTTGAGTCAATGTGCTAATACTTTAACTATCACATATTACACTGAGGAACTGAATTTTTGTGACCTTTTGAACTACAAGTCAGTAGAAAACAAGAGTGGCTAAGAAGCAGCCAAACACTACTTGTGTGTTCAGCAATAACATGCAAGCATGGACAAACTGCTTAGGTTAATGAGAACCCAGGACAAGCAGATTACCCATCTTGGATATTAGTTTTACCAGTGGACAGGTAGATTAAGTAGGCTACTAATCACTTGAGTGTTCTTTTTTCTTCTCCTGTCCAACAACCAAAAAAAGAACAATGTTCTAACTATAGCACAAGCTGCTAATTCCAAATTACACCACTTGTTGCACTACACATGAACAGAGGGTATGATCTGTCTGTTGGCAGAGCAGATTGTACCAGACAAATTAATTAGTTTGAACACATGACAGACAGTCTTTTTATAATCAGGGGGATGGGCCTGATATTTTGCTTAACGACAGTGACAAATATAGCTAGGCAATTTGTTTGATGTTTGACCAATTTTATTGAACAATATTATCATAAATTTTAATATTAACAAAGATTAAGTCTATAGTGAGATTTCTTGTACATTGCATTTTGTGGTTGTATTCAGACGGTAGCTGTGTTTACATGGACAACAATAATCCACTCTCAATCCGATTAAGGCCATACTCTAATTAAGAAACTACCATATAAACAGCTATTTTTAATTACCTTAATCTAATTAAGGTCATAATCTAAGTAAACTCTAATCGAATTAAGACAGGTGGAGTACTCCTGTTTTAGTCGTATTATGGACGTGTATTACAGACATGTAAACACCTTAAACACTTTATGAACGTCGTGTGGGAGTTTTCACCGCAATTTGCGACAGGACACGATCACACACGGCATTTTACGTTTTACGGCGAACAAGAGCGTCCGGCCGCATCCCAAATCGCATACTTTCCTACTCTAGGCCTGTAGTGGGGAAAATACATGCATCTCGGCTACTATATAGACGGAAACTACGCAATTTGGGACACACCCACGGCTTCAAGCAGTTGTCTACACGGCTTCAACCAGTTGTCTATTAACATGTACAGCATGACAAATAATTAACTGCACTTAAAGAGTTCGTAAAAAATTTTTTTTATAAAAACACCCAAAACTGTATACAGTACCATAACGAAGACGCACTGTATGTTGGTACGTGAAATTCTGGAGGGATGTCGGACGGCGTGGTGTGGTGACGTAATGATGCAGTCTGTTAATCTAATTATGATCTATAATATGTAAAACAGGTACATGACAGGCGTATTCTAAAAGTGACTCATGTAAACACCTTAATCATATTATTATCTTAATCAGAGTAAGGTCAATAATTAGATTACTGCTGTCCATGTAAACGTAGTCACTGACCGGAGTAAATGGTTTTCAGAATTTGAAAACTGTCATACCGTCTCATGCCACCGCTGCCAATTCTATATTTCAATGACATTTTATGACATTTGGCAAAAACCCTTATCCAGAGCGACTTACATTTCTCTAATTTTTACAACTGAGCATTTGAGGGTTAAGGGTCTTGCTCAAGGGCCCAGCAGTGGCAACTTGGCATTGCTGGGATTTGTACTCACAACCTTCCAATCAGTAGTCCAACTTAACCACTGAGCTACCACTGACCCCTAGGAATTCAACTATCAATTTTTTATATAGATTCTGCAGAATAATTGTCTGAATATTCTAAAAGCTGTTTAAACAATTCTCAACTGCCTGAGACAACACTGAATGTTACTTCAGATGTATTCATGGAGCACCTTGATTTGCTCCATGATTATAATGGGACTACTCAGCTACTCAGCTATAATGAAATATAAAAACTTGAGTGCTGTGAAGAAAAAGACCACCACCATGTAGACCCCGTCCGGCAAACAGGTAAATCAGTGGAAATTCAAACTGTAATAGTAAAAGTGTTGATCACTCATTTAATTTAAATGATAGAATTTGTTGAATTTATCAAATCATTTCTGTAGCATGTCCCTTGTCTCTTCTCTTGACAGTTTTGACAAAAAGCTCAAAAATGTCTCAAATCTGTTAATAAAATGTCTTCCATTCTACTTTGATCACCTGAAAACCCCAACCTGTTCAAATCAGCATTAATTACAAAAGCTCTGGCATACTGCATTGCAGAATTGTCAAGGGCGTGTTTCTGAGGGACTGTGTAGATTTTGCTGGAAAAAGGCTGAGTCAGGGAAGAAAGAAAGGGCTGAGCAGATGGTCACTTGTTCAGATTACAAGTCCACAGTGGACTGTTGTTCCTCAGAGAGGACCACTTATCCAGAATGACTCTATAAACACATGCGCGCGCGCACACACACACACACACACACGCACACACACACACACACACACACACACACACACCAAAACCCATTACCCCTATTGCAGCGCTTTCAATGTTTGAGTGCTGTTGATTTAAGCCTCAGTATCAAAGGCAGTATCATCCCAGTTCCTTCCAGCAGATGAGCTATGGTGCATTTCAAAAAGGCTCATCAAGTAGCACATGCCCATCATCATTCCTATTTCACAGTTTCATGCCTCATTACGAATTCAGACATTGCTACAGCAGTGACAAAAGCAAGTTTTTTTGATAGAACTGAAACCTTTGTTTAAACAAAGTCTGGTCCATAAATATTAGGACAGTGACACAATTTTTGTATTGTTGCCTCTGTACACCACCACAATGGATTTGAAATGAAGCAATCAAGATGTTATAGAAGTGTAGACCTTCAGCTTAAATTCAAGTGTTTCAACAAAAAATATAGAATTAACCGTTTAGGAATTCCAGTCCTTTTTTTACAGAATTCCTCCATTTTCATATGCTCAAAAGTAATTGGACAAACTAATATAATTAGAAATATATGGATTATTGTTGATACTTGGAAGCCAATCATTTGCATTCAATGACTGCCTGAAGTCTGGAACCAATGGACATCACTGAATGCGGAGGTTCCTCCCATGAGATGCTTTGCCACATCATCAATAAACACCAGTGACCCAGTTCCATTGGCAGCCATTCATGCCCATACCATAACACTTCCTCCACCATGTTTGACAGATGATGTCTCCATACTATTTCCCTTCTCATAATCCTGGTACTAAGTTAATCTTGGTTTGATCTGTCCGAAGTATCTTGTTCCAGAACTAGGCAGGCTTTTTTTCGCAATATCTAATCTGGTCTTTCAGTTCACTAGAGTGTCTCTTGACTGCAGACTTTGACAACGATACATTTACCCCCTTGAGAGTGTTCTTGAATTGGTTAAGGGGTTTTTCTTCATCAAGGAAAGAATTCTGTGATCATCCACTTTAGTTGTCTTTCATGGTATTCCAGGCATTTTGGTGTTGCTGAGCTTGCCAGTGCATTCCTTCTTTTGAAAAGTTACCAAATTGTTGATTTGGCCACTCCTAAAGTTTCTGCTATTTCTCTGATAGGTCTGGTTTATTTTATTCAGCCTAACGATGGCCTAATGATTTGCATTGACACCTCTTTGGACCACATATTGAGAGTTCCCATGAACAGCTACCAAATGCAAATTCAATGCTTGGAATCAACTCCAGATCTTTTATCTCCTTAATTTGTCATGAAATAACAAGGAAACAGGCCACATCTTGCCTGGAAGCTGCTTATCAGTCAATTATCCAATTACTTTTGAATTACCCCCTTGAATTAAAGCTGAAAGTCTACACTTAAATCACATCTTGATTGCTTCATTTCCAAGATATTTTATTTAATCCCTTTCCAAGACCCTTATCCTCGGCAGAAACTCAAATCTAGAACCAAGAGAAATTTATATACAGTGCCTTACGAAAGTATTCGGCCCCCTTGAACTGTTCGACCTTTTGCCACGTTTCAGGCCTCAAACATAAAGATATAAAACTGTATTTTTTAGTGAAGAATCAACAACAGGTGGGACACAATCATGAAGTGGAATGAAATTTATTGGATATTTCAAA
>JAFFST010054665.1:83820-95479 GCA_022414735.1 Noturus placidus | reverse complement strand
TGTTGTTGATTCTTCACAAAAAAATGACAGTTTTATATCTTTATGTTTGAGGCCTGAAATGTGGCAAAAGGTCGAACAGTTCAAGGGGGCCGAATACTTTTGCAAGGCACTGTACCTTAGCGACAGACCCCGAAATAACAGAGCAGGAAATGAATTAAATTTAGAAGGTCTTATTGTGAAAGATGAGGTCACTTGCAGTTTGTCTCCTGTGGGTGTCTGTGGCGACTGCTATCATTGTTACTTGCGTATACACTGCCTAGGTTCTGACATGGGACAGAATTAGCCAAAACATATACATATCATTGTGTCACAAACGCATAACTATATTTTCTATTGTACTTAAACTCAACTGTGAGCTCCAATTGCAGTTGAAAAGGGACTGAAGACAGGTAGTGAGAGTAGAGTTTTTGGAGGCCAACAGGCAACCTGCACAATAGGATGGGTCTGGGAAAATCAGGGAAACTTTCATAGAGAGTGAAACGTTACCTGTTGCTTGATAGTGTGAATGTAGGCATAGTTAACACATGACCATTTTTCCTTCACATAAAAATAAAAGATTTAAATGAAGACTTTAGGGGTTAAACTGTACATAATAGATTTTTGCCTGCATTTGTAACAATAGCTAACTTATGGTGACCATATTCTGTTGACCATATTATGGCCATGGGCATTGTTTTGACTCAGGACAGCTGTCATTTGCTGCTATTGTCAAGCAACCTTTGCGCATTTGCTGACATTAGACTAATGGTTGAGAGACAGGAATTTGGCCAATTGCTGCTACAAGACTTTTATAATCGACCAATTGGTGTGCAAGAAGTCGGGAATTAAAGAGAGGTGTTAAAGCAATGCAAACATGCACACACATGATGCAGTATTATATCATAAACATCATAATGAACCGAATCCACGAAATTTTGTAATCCTGTCCGGGCACTTTTTTAATGTCCGAAAAAGAGGACATATGGTCACCCTAGTTTGCGCTTTAATGTTACAGTTAAACACTCTGCATTTCTCTCAAATATCCAAGTCTTTTAGCAACACGTTGCAAAATCAGGGCCCTGACCCCATGGATGGACTGACCCTGCACAAAGTTCTCCCAAAGTTCTTGCATTAATGAATTAGCTTCCTGGGACTTATTTGCAAGGACAAAAATGTAATAATAGCAACTTTATAAATCTCTAAATCTTTCATTTGGCCTATAATGACCGTGCTTTACATTTATTTACTTAATCCTAGCATAATTCAGCTGTCACACAAATGAAAAAAGTACTGTGAACTTGAGAATACTGCAGCACACTTTAGTGCAGTCACACTGTTTTTGTGTGTGTACTTGATGCACATTTAATTGTGTGCAGTGTAGTACAGTGTAGTTAAGCGTGCTAAAATGAAATTATAATTTTTCCTCCATTTTCTCCCCAATTATTGTCACATGATAATTCCCACCCACCAGCCAGCTCATCACTATCAGACTACAGTTTAAGAATAATATGTGCATCCTCAGAGTCATGTGAAGCCAGCCAAGTTCTCAAAGTTCTTCTAATTGTTTTTTTTTTTTACAGTTTCATAATTGCTCCTAGAGCCACGGTAGTTAGTGGTTAGCACGTTCGCCTCACACCTCCAAGGTCCGGAGTTCGAGTCCCACCGGCCACGCGTGTGCAGAGTCTGCATATTCTCCCCATGCGTCGGGGGTCTCCGGTTTCTGTGCCTATAGGCACTCCTGTTTCCTCCCCCAGTCCAAAGACATGCATGGTAGGCGGATTGGTGTGTCTAAATTGTCCGTAGTGTATGAATTGATGTGTGAATGTGTATGTGATTGTGCCCTGCGATGGACTGGTACCCTGTCCAGGGTGTACCCCGCCTTATGCCCGATGCTTCCTGGGATAGGCTCCAGGTTAAAAAGGAGTAAGTGGTAGAACATGGATGGATGGATGGACAATTACTCATGTCATGTCAGATAATTGAGGGTAAGGTCCAAAACTTGCACAACTTTTGCATTTATTTTAAATTTATAGTCTTAGGGCAATTCAAATGTAGGAAAATTTAAATAAATGTTAAAATTAAGTGATATATAGGGCTGATATATAGTGTACTTAAGTACACTAATGTGCATTATGGTTTATAACACTATAAAAATGCAAGAAATGTATTTGAAATTACATACCTTTGTTGGCATTTCATAAGCATACACTACCCTAAATATAATTTTGTAATGTAATTTGTAAGTTTAAGTAGTAATAAAAATGTACATTGAGCATAGAGTGACTTGTGTCACTGTGTCACCTGGAGGTGTGAGAATCAATCCTCACACCTCCAGGTTTGGGGGTTCAATTCCCGCCGTTGCCCTGTTTGCGTGTTCTCCCCGTGCTGTGGGGGTTTCCTCTCCCAGTCCAAAGACATGCATGGTAAGCTGATTGGTATGTCCAAAGTGTCCATAGCGTATGAAGGGCTGTGTGCATGTGATTGTGCCTTGTGATGGATTGGAACCCCATCCCGGGTGTACAAGGTTCCCTGTGACCCAGGATGAGAAAATGGATGAATGGATGGAAAAATGTGAATTGTGCGGTTGAACTTATGTTTAGAAGCTCAGTGCACTGGGAAACTTGTCCCTGATGTAAATGTGTCTGTCAAGTAAGTACATTGTTTGTTTGGAAACGATAAAGCGCTGTACTGGAGCTTTTTTGGAGCTTTTCATGCAATTCGATGTCCGATTAAATTGTAGTGTGGTAGTCCAAGATGTTGGACTGCTGATCAGAAGGTCATATGCTCAAATCAAACATGTAATGTAAATGTAAATAAACACCACTGACCTATTACATTCTTTGGTGTTTAGAAGATTCTGTGCCAGAGTGGTATGCAGTCACATTAGTAGAATAATGTGAATCGCAATAAACAAACAGTATTGGTTTTCATTGTAACATGCATTGCTCTTACTGTATGCTGTTTGATCTTTTAAGTGAAAAACAATCAGCAGGGTGTTGCTTTTAATGGAAATGCTCAGTTCATGTCAGAAGCAAATGTTATCCCTTGTTGTTATTCCTTTCACTTACATCACTGGGTGTGAAGACATGATACAATGAAATGCAATTATCAGTTTGTCCAATCACAGTCCTATGCCACACTTGGGGGCTACAGCAGGATCTACATGCAAACCCTTAAAAGTGAGTGCATGCAATGTGAATTACATTCAAGTCAGTATTTAATTCTCCTGACAATTGTTTTGTAATAAATGATTTACACAATGTGTATCATTTTACATGTCGCTAATGAAAAACAATGTAATTTGAGTATTGTCTTGAACCTTTTTCACAATGTCATTGCTTTTCTATCTTAAGTGGAATTGCAGTGAGCTGCAGTGCAGTGGCATGGATTGCTTTTAAAGGTGGATCATATCCACGTCTGTGACAAATTGTGTTTTTCATTAATTAGACCAAATGATGTAAGAACAATGCAATGAAGGTTTTTCTTTTCAGTGTGGCATGTTGTTGGCATGTCATAAATGAAAAGCAATATTGTTTGTGTAAATATTTCATTTGACCTTTTTCCACCAGTATGATTGTTTTTTGTGTTGTTGTTTTTTCTGGCATGGAATGTGTTCCATAAAACAGCAATTTTAAAGCTAGCTTGGACTAAATGAAAGTCTATTTTTGTACTTGCCTTTCTAGCTGATCATTTCCTGTCACTGTGTGAAACCGTCTTCTGGGTTGGATTAATGATGCGAGTGATTACATTTGAAGTTGAAGTGATTAAATATGTCATTTATGGATCAACAATCATAGCTGTCATTTTTTTCTGATCACATCATCTGGTATGCACTCATCAGAGAGGATAAATCCGACAATTAATCAGTCACAATTAAACTCATCAGCAGATGGAGTTGTGTACAGTGCTGTAGAATCTTTAGATCTTTAATGTAGCTCAGAACTGCCTCTAGACTAGATTTTGGTGTGTTAAAATACTGTTAGAAATTTAAAAGAATCTATGTTTACATTATTGGCTTTGTTTTTATTCTGCTGACTGCCCTCAGACCTGTTTTACAATGTTATACAATCTGTTGTGGTGGTGTGTTAGGAGCTACTTGAGATTAATTTATTAGATACTCCTCAAAGTGTCATTTCTGCTATCAATTATATATTGCACTCTTTTATTTGATTGTTTGTTTTGGTTAACAATCATCTGAGTATAATAAACTGCTCATCAAGGGATAGGTGTTAAATTGTTATTATTATTTAATTATTTTTTAAACGTGATCTTTAGGTTTGTTTGTTTCTTTTGTTTGATATAGTTACATTTCATTTAGTTTTATAAATAGTCTTAATTATCACTGGGATTTTAGCAAGGGGAAATTAATTACAACACAGATACTTCTCTCCAGAACTCCTGGCTTCATGGTGTATATCCTAAATCCAGGACTGCAATCAAAATAACACTGTTACATTGTCTCTAACCTTTATCAAAGTATGATCTCAGTTAGTTAGACAAATTTGGCCAAAATGTGTCAGACATGCAAGGCCAATTTGTTTTTTGTAGTCCCTGAATTGTTATACTGTAGCTGAACCTATAGACGAATGTGCCAAGACAACACTTTCTATCTGCCTAAAAAAAGCAGACTGAGAAAATGTAGAGTTTGAGTGTTTCATAAAATTTTTAGATCCAGAAAATCACAAGGATTTAAAGTTCATGAAAACAAATATGGTTTCCTTCTCCATTAATTTGGTTAATCTACACTTGCTACACAAATGACTTGCTATATCACTTGTGTCAAGTGCAAAAAGTACAACTTCATAGAAATTTGCAGAGATTAGAGGGCTCAAACCTAAATTGAAAAACTTAAAATGAAATCAAAACCGATTTTAATCTTGTTAACCCCCTCTCAGTCCCTAGTCAGAGTGTACAAAGAGTGTTCTTTCTTCTTAGTAATGCTCCACGAAAGACTCTTTGGCCTGCCTGTAAACAGCATTTTTTTTTTGCCTAAAGAGGGTGTTATAGGGAGCGAATTAAAGATACAAATGTAGAAGGAGATGAATATAAGGAAGATAAAATGTGAAGGAAGATAAGGTAGAGAAAGGGCTCAAATTCAGGATTACTATTCTATGCTTTCTCTATATTTATTTGTGTGTGTCTGTGTGTATGCGTGTGTGTGTGTGAGTGTGTGTGTGTGCGTGCATGTGTGTGTTTGGAAAATAATTCCATAGTGAGGAGATGAAGATAATGAGAAAATTAGAAAGTTCTTGTTATTCTTTGACTTATTAGGGTAATACAGTAATCCAACACACACACACACACACACACACACACACACACACACACACACACACACACACACATATCCATTGGGGCTTTTGTAGTAGCAGGTGCTGAGACATGTCTGAACAAGTTTATCCAGTGTCTTGTAGCATGTGTATCTTTGTCCCTGTTGCTCTGTAAGATGTAATTGTTTCAGTAGGTAATGGTTGCAGATGGTTACAAAATAATCCCTGAAGAAAATGTATGATGTTTTCAAGTGTTTTGGTGTATTTTTAGGAGATCTCTTGGGGTATGTGGCTAAGTGTGTACCATGTAGGGCAAGATCATTGCTTACGGCAGCAATAGCTACACCAGATCAAATGTAAATGTGCCATAGATGTTGCAATGTGACAGTAAAAAAAATTATTTGGCAACCTGATTTTAATTATTTTTTAAACCCAAAAAAATGGTTACTTAATCCAACACATAAGGTCTATTGAAATATAGATGTTTTTCACCATAAATTGATGTTTGTATTAATAACTCATGTCCACTCATGACTTTTGAACATTTGGTTAATTCCAGAATTGCAGAATTCCTGTTTTTTTCCTTTTACTTGTACACATACAGTTGGTATGAAAAACAAACACTCTTTACTTACAGCCAACATCATCTGCCATATAACTGAAATCTCAGATTCAAAGCACATTGATAGATTGATAGATAAAGTGAATAAAATAATGAATTTATAACAATAATTATGAGTAACTTATAGCCATTGATACCTTACTTACTAACTACTAAGATCAACTACCATTAAGAAATATTAAAAGCTAAGACCAAACTTGAAGTAATTGAAAACTGATACTTTTAGAAGTTCAGTTCACATTAACTGCCGCACTATATAATCAATCAATGCAATCAAATATGAGGCACCATTTTCATGTCATTAAATGCGTATTAGCTCTAGCATGTTGCCATTTTGGTTGGTCACAAGTCATGGTTTTTCTTCACACTTTTATGCTATTGCTATTTTGATTATAAATTAATGCTGCCCTATGGAGCAGAACAAAAGGTGGTGTGACATTAACAATCTCCCAGAGCAGTGAAAAATGAAAATATATTTTGGTCCAAAAATGTGTGTGCAACACTGATGACTTGTAAAAGCCAACTCAAACTTTTATGAAGCTTTTAATTGTGGACAAGCTTCTGTTTTATATTAATAATGTATTTGTATAATAGGAAGTAGTATAAATGATGTTCGGATAAAAGCATTCTCAGTCAATTTTGCAGTTTGGACAGTTTGCTTGGGGGGCACAGTGGCTCAGTAATTAGCACTGTTGCCTCGCATCTCGGGGGTAGGCAAGTCGAATCTCGGCCTATACCGTGTGTGCACGGTACACACGGCCTATACCATGTGTGTTTATAGCTCCAACTCTAAATACAGTACTCATTAATGCCCAATCTGCATATTTACATTAGAGAAGAGATATTTAACAGAATGCTTGACAAAACAAATAGGTTTTCAGCCTAGTTTTAAAGACTGAATCCAGAAAATTAATGAGAAGGACATCCCATATTTGTTAAGAAAAGACTATGTCCCCTGCTGTAGTCTTTATTATTCTAGGTACTGATAAAGGTATTCATTTTTCTCAGTACCTTTAGTTTCACATATATGTAGACCAAAAGTTCATTCAGGCACCCTGTGGGGTAATGTTGATGAAAAAAGGGTAATATAATCATTTTTTTTTTTGTTTTTCCTGGACTCCGCCTGCTGCTATCTGCAATAACTGTAGCTTGTTTATTTATGCATGTACAGGAACAGGCAAACAGCAAGGCTTTACAGTAGCATAGGGGCGGCTGTGGCTCAGTCGGTAGAGCGGGTTGTCCATTAATCCACTAATCGTGGGGTTGGTGGTTCGAATCCCGGCCTGGGTGATCCCATGCTGAAGTGTCCTTGGGCAAGACACTGAACCCTAAGTTGCCCCCGATGGCAAGCTAGCACCTTGCATGGCAGCTCTGCTACCATTGGTGTATGAGTGTGCACTCATTTGTAAGTCGCTTTGGATAAAAGTGTCTGCTAAATGAATAAATGTAAATGTAAATGTAGCATAGCCACATTTCTGAGATGGAAAAAGGCTGTCGCACTTAATGTTACCTACATGAACGTCAAATGTGAGACTGGATTTGACAATCACACCAAGGTCTTTCAACATTCATTTTTAAAAGAAAATTCTTTAAGCAACTCAAAAAAAAAAAAAAAAAAAAAAAAAAAAAAGCAAAACAGAACTAAAATGATGCTTTAGCTTTAAATACAGTTCATGGCAAGCTCCAATCATGCCCTAACATCCTCTGACCTGTTGTATGACAGCGTTTGTTGCAGTTCATATACTCACAACAGATCCACTTGATACACAGAAACCTGGAGGCAATTTGATGCTCAAAGGTCTGCACCTATATTTTTTTACCTTAGCGGTTACAAAGTGGTTTACACTGTGTCTTATTCACCCATTCACACACACACACACACACACACACACACACACACACACACACACACACACACACACACACACACACACAGAGCTGCCATGCAAGCAGAGCTGCCATTGAACCACCAACCCTACAATTAGTGGACAACCCGATCTACCACCTGAGCCATATGCTCATCAAGGATTTTTACATAATAGAATATAGTGCTGTGAATAAGTACAGTTGCAGTCAGAAGTTTACAAACACTCATCATGAACATGAATATCATGGCAATATTAGGCTTTTAATAATTGCTTTAAACTGTTCTTTTTCTGTGGGAGGGCGGCTGTGGCTCAGTCGGTAGAGCGGGGTTGTCCACTAATCGTGGGCTTGGCGGTTCGAATCCCGGCCCGGGTGATCCCATGCCGAAGTGTCCTTGGGCAAGACACTGAACCCTAAGTTGCCCCCGATGGCAAGCTAGCACCTTGCATGGAAGCTCTGTTACCATTGGTGTGTGGGTGTGCACTTGTAAGTCGCTTTGGATAAAAGCATCTGCTAAATGAATAAATATAAATGTAAATGTAAATGGAAGAATGATTGTTCTTCAACAGACATCTTTAATCTTAAAAAAAAAGAAGAAGAATTTAATTAACAAGTTTTAATTTATTTGGGGTTTTCTGTAGTCAGCACAAGGTCAAAATTATGCATACAGAGTCAAAAATATACATACAGCACACCTAATATTTAGTTCAATGACAATTAACAAGTTTCACTTCACGCAGATGCTTTTCGTAGCCATGAACCAGCTTCTGGCAGAATTGGTCAAGTTCAATGGCATTTGTTGGTTTCCTGGCCCTGACTTGAATCTTAAGTAATTTTCTAGGGTTGAGATCAGGAGTTTGGGAAGGCCATTTCAAAAGATTAATGTTAGCCTGCTTTATCCATTCCACAACCAGCTTTGATGTGTGTTTGGGGTCATTGTCCTGCTGGGAAAACCCATTTGTGTCCAAGTTTAAATTGTCTGATGATTTGAGATTGTGCTGAATAATTCTAATTCTTTATTATTCCATCAACTTTGTGCAATGCACCAGTTTCACTGGCAGCAAAACAGCCCTAGAACATTATGCTACCACCACCATGCTTAACAGTTGGAACAGTGTTCTTTACTCCTCCAGACATACCTCTGGTTATTGTGGCCAAACAACTCAACCTTTGTCTTATCTGACCATAAAATTTTCCTCAAGAAGGCTTTTTTGTTCATATGGTCAGCCACAAACTTTACATGAGCTTCTTTCTTGGACGGTAGCCTTTCAGTCCATGGGGATGTAAAACTCGCTTAACCGTAGACAGTAACACTGATGTTCCAGAAGCTTCCAGTTAGTTCATGGTGGGCCTGTGCCTTGGTGGTTCCTGGGTTTTTCCTGGCCATCCGAACCAATTTCCTCTCAGCTGAGGGTGACAGTTTGGGTCTTCCTCCAGACCTTGGCAAAGTGGCTACACTTCCCAATAACCTGTAATTAGGTACAACTGTTGGAACTGATAATCCTGGAATCTGCAATTGTTTAAAAATGGCTCCAATAGACATTCCTGTCTTATGTAAATCTACCATCCTCTTTCGTGTGTTGGTCAATCCAATGAGTGTTGTCAAACCCTTATTATGTTGGCACTGAAAAGCTGCCTGCTGTAGTCAGTAATGATTGAAATTAAGAGGCCTTGGTCTTGGCAAATTAAAGGACATTTTGGAACATTCAGTATCATTAAATTAATAATCTAAGTGTTTATATGTATATTTTTTTTACCCTGTTTGTATAATTTTGGTCCTGTGTTGATTACAGAAAACCCCAAATGAATTAAAACTTGTGAAACAAACATTTTTTAAAGATGAATGTTGTACAATCATTCTGCCCCAGAAAAAGTAAAAAAAGTTAAAATAAATTATTGAAAGCCAGATATTCTAGCAAATGACATGACGTCCATGATGAGTGTATGTAAACTTCCGACCGCAACTGTATTTGCCCCCTCCTGTTTTCTTTTATTTTTGTGTATATCTCATACTGAATAGTTTCAGAAATTAAAACAAAATCTAAGATAAAAGAACGTCAACCTGAGCAAAAACAAAATACAGTTTTAAAATGATAAAAAGTTTTCCAATGCCAACTGGGTCTGTGTGAAAGTGTATTTGCCCCTGTAGTTACTAATTTCTCAAATCTATGAAACTGCATTCACATCAGGGGCCTGATGACTGCACACCCTGTTAAATCAAATAAACATTTAAATAGAATTTTTTCAACAGTATGAGGTTGGTTAAAAGGGATTACCCAGGAATACATTATGCCAAAGTTCCAGAGAAATTCCAGAAATGATGAGAAAGAAGGTGATTTAAATACATCAGTCTGGAAAGGGTTACAAAGGTAGTTTAAAGGCTATGGGACTCCAAATGACCACAGTAAAAGCCATCATCCCCAAATGGAAAAACTCAACACAGTACTGACCCTTGCTAGAAGTGGATAAAAGCGTCTGCTAAATGAATAAATGTAAGTGTAATGTAAGTGTAGTCATAGAAGTACTGTAAGTGAAAGACTGATCTCCAGTTATCAGAAGTGTTTGGTTGCAGTTATTGCTGTTAAAAGTGACACAACTAGATTTTAAGTTTATGTTATCACTTTGGTGATACAGTGCCTTACAGTGGGTTTTGGTAGATTTGCAGTGGTCTGATACTCCTTTCATTTCAATATTATCGCTTGTAAAGTGCTCCTTGGGATGTTTAAAGCTTGGTAAATCTTTCTGTATCCAAATCCGGCTTTAAACTTCTCCACAACAGTATCTCAGACCTGCCTGGTGTGTTCCTTGTTCTTCATGATGCTCTCTGTGCTTTAAACGGACCTCTGAGACTATCACAGAGCAGGTGCATTTATACAGAGACTTGATTATACACAGGTGGATTCTATTTATGAACATTAGACATTTAGGTCAACATTGGATCATTCAGAGATCCTCACTGAACTTCCGGAAAGAGTTTGCTGCACTGAAAGTAAAGGGGCTGAATAATTTTGCACGCCCAATTTTTCAGTTTTTTATTTGTTGAAAAAGTTTGAAATATCCAATAAATTTTGTTCCACTTCATGATTGTGTCCCACCTGTTGTTGATTCTTCACAAAAAATTACAGTTTTATATCTTTATGTTTGAGGCCTGAAACAGGGCAAAAGGTCGAACAGTTCAAGGGGGCCGAATACTTTCGCAAGGCACTGTAGGTGTTGGATAACTTTTTTGCTTCAATAATTCTTTTTAAATGTTATTGTGTGTTTACTCAGGTTGCCTTTGTTTTATGTTGTATTTCATTTGAAGATCTAAAACTATTTATTTATTGAGATATGCACAAATAAAGAAGAAATAGTGATGGGGGTTCACTTGAGCTTGTTTGCCCCTGCTTGCTTTGCTTTTATTTGTTTCACTTTTACTCTGTTCACTGCAACAGTACATTCAGCTTCTTGTTCAGGGAGAGAGAAAGAGGAAGAAGAAGAACACAAATATATGTGGGGCAACATGGTTCAGGTATTCTAAATAAGTCAGTACCTCTGTAGCTGTTCCTAAAACCTCCCTCCCAGCGCAGACGTACTGGGAGAAGTTACATTGCATACAACACCTCAAGCATGACATCTTCAAAAAGCTGATCAATAATTGAAATGCACATTTACAATACTGAAAATCAGTTTTGTACTGAAAATCAGTATTATTACCCATAAATAGGTTTATACTGTTGACTGATTAAATCACAGCCTTTGCTACAATATGGTTTATGATGTTGGCCATTCTGCCAACTACATACAGTGGTGTGAAAAAGTGTTTGCCCCCTTCCTCATTTCCTGTTCCTTTGCATGTTTGTCACACTTAAGTGTTTCGGAACATCAAACCAATTTAAACAATAGTCAAGGACAACACAAGTAAACACAAAATGCAATTTGT
>JAFFST010054665.1:41076-54417 GCA_022414735.1 Noturus placidus | reverse complement strand
GCATGTTTAATGTTGGAGTAAACATGATCCAGAGTGTTCTCCCCTCTGGTAAAACACTTCACGTGTTGATAAAATTTCATGTTCTCCCATTCAAATAATATCTAGTCAGAAGTAGTCATATGATGGACAAATGAGGCAAAGGTGGGTGGCTAATTGTGTATAGCAATGGATGGGCTATAGCAATTATATACATCAAAGGTGCACATGTATTACTGATAAAATATGTGAAAGTACATGGTTTGTGTGATTGGAGGCCTACTCATGTTCACTTATGCATAATCCAGTTATGCAGGTGTCGTGGATATTACTGATAAGATGGCGCTACTATTGGTGTGTCTGTGTGTCATTGTTTATGTAAAGCTATGCAAATATGTGTGTATGCAAATATACAGTATGGGTGTATGTGTCCAGGAATTGGTGTCATTTCATTAATATGTATCAGTATTTATATCTTTCTGCTTTTCAAATCAAATCATAATGTTGATTTTTCAGATTTTTTTTGAGTAATATTAATCCTTTTTTTTGTTTTCTTTTTTAGTGTCAAAATAAATATGTGACATAAAAGTATAACAAAGAAAACCTTTGTTGACTTTTGTGAATTAAGTAATCAATAGGTTAATATTTACAGTGCCCTCCACTAATATGTTCACCCTTGGTAAATATGAGCAAAGACGTCTGTGAAAAAATGTCTTTATTGTTTAACCTTTTTAATCCTTTTGTTAATGAAAAATCACAAAAATCTAATGATTACAAACAAAACACAGGCTTATCCAAAAAACAATCGTTTTGTTAAATATAGGTGTGCAACAATTATTGGCACCCTTTTAGTCAATATTTTCTGCTACCTCCCTTTGCCAAGATAACAGCTCTGAGTCTTCTTCTACAATAGCTGATGAGGTTGGAGAATACATGACAGGGGATCTGAGACCATTCCTCTATACAGAATTTCTCCAGATCTTTAAAATTGCAAAGTCCATGCTGTTGAACCCACTGGTTTTTTTTATGGGTTTCAAGTCAGGGGACTGGGATTGTCATGGCAGGAACTTGATTTTTTGGTCAATAAACCATTTTTGTGTTGATTTTGATGTATGTTTTGGATCATTGTCCTGCTGAAGATCCAAACATGACCCATTTTAAGCTTTCTTGCAGAGACAGTCAGGCTTTCATTTAATATCTGTCGATATTTGATCGAGTCTATGATGCCATGTATCCTAACAAAATGTCCAGGTTCTCTTTCAGAAAAACAGAACCAAAACATTAAAGAGCCACCACTATATTTGACCATGGGCATGAGGAACTTTTCCATATGGCTCCTTCTCTATGCATGCCAAAGCAGCCTCTGGCAAACTGAAGATGCTTGAATTTGTTTTTGGATGAGAGTAGAGGTTTTTTTTCTTGAAACCCTTCCAAACAACCTGTGGTGATGTAGGTGACATGGATTGTAGTTTTGGAGCCTTTCTGACCCCAAGATGCAACTTAATTCTGCAATTCTCCAGTTGTAATCTTTGGAGATTTTTTTGCCCACTTGAACCATCCTCTTCACAGTGCATTGAGACAATATACACATCCTCTTCCAGGGTGATTCATATCATTTCCAGTTTACTGGAACTATGTAATTATTGCCCTGATGGCATAAATGGACCTTTTCAATGCTTCTGCTATTTTCTTATAGCCACTTCCCATTTTGTGAAGCTCAACAACCTTTTGCCGCACATCACAGCTATATTCCTTGGTCTTACCCATTGTGATGAATGACTAAGGGAATTTGGCCTACATGTTACCTCATTTTTATACCCTTGTGAAACAGCAAGTCATGGTTGAACAGTTTCCTGTTCCTAGTCCCCCAGGTGTACTAAAATAATGTACAATATGGGAATATACTACAAATATATTTTTCTCATATGAATTCATAGGCAGGCCAATAAGTGTTGCACACCTATAGTTAACGATTTTTTTATATATATATACCTGTGTTTTGTTTGCAATTGTTTGATATGAGAGCAGAGTATTTTTATGAATATTCTGAATGCAATATCAAAAGGTTAAACAATAAAGACAATTTTTCACAGCCTTTTTTGATCATATTGATCAAAGGTGCCAATATTAGTGGAGGGCATGTATCTATTATTGTGATTGAATGGCTTTCTGTGTATTTCAGTGTGACATTGTGGTTAGAACAGACTGTCTGGACAGTGGTGCTGGACTTATCGCTTAAACAATATTCCTCGTTATGTTGTAAGACTTTAACTCAGGGTCAGCATCGAACGGAACTGAGACACGTTTGTTTGTTTTTTGACAAACTGCACCCTGAGGTCTTTATACCAATTTGCACAGCTTCCTCACTACCTGTATGTAACTCAACTCTGAATATGGACAGAGTAAAAAAAATAAGCACCTTTCTGTTTCTTCACAAACCTGTGAGGACAGATTTAGAGATGGAGTCAGTAATTCAATCAACAGCTGCTGCAGCACTCACATGAGCCTGAAATAAGCTTCATTTGATATTTATGGTAGTGTTCAGGTGTCAAAGCAGAGCTTCAATATTGCAGCCAGCAATGTCAGGCTAAATTATACTCAGAAAGTGAATTTCAAAACTAGATATGAGTGTTTGAATAAAGAAAACAGAACCCTCTCAGTCACGCATGACACCTGTATGACTGTGGATTCATAGAAAATGCTACAGCATCTTATTATTATTATTATTATTATTATTATTATTATTATTATTATTATTATTATTATAAAAAGGGTTTTGATTTAACCCAAATGTACTTATTACCTGAAAATGTGGAATCATGTAGAGTAGTATAAGGTCCTAAAACAATTTTAACTTTAGCATCATAATGGGTAGACACAGATACATTGTTTCATAAATTAAAACAAAATCTAACAAAACAAAGGCAATCTGAGTAATCACAAAATGCAGTTTATAATGATTTTTTTTTATTAAAGCAAAAACGTTATCCCATACCAACTGGGCCTGAGTGGGTATTTGCCCCCATAGTTACTAATTTGCCAAATCTATGAAACTATAGTTTAATAGATATTCATAATGGGGTTCAGCTGGACCAGATACAACCAGGCTTGATTACCGCAAACCCTGATCAATCAAATCAACTTTTTCAACAGCATAATGTTGGTTAAAAGGTCTTACCCAGTAACCCACTATGCTAAAATTTAAAGAAACTCAAGAAATGATGAGGAAGAAGGTGATTGAAATGCACCAGTCTGAGAAGGGTTACAAAGATACTTCAAAGGCTCTGGGACTTCAAAGAACCACAGAAAGAGCCATTATCTCCCAATGGAAAAACTTGGCACAGTAGTTAACCTTACCAAAAATTGCCAACCTCCCAATATTCCTTCAAAAACACAGAAATTCTCATCCAACAAACCACAAAAGACCCAAGGACAATATCAAAGGATTTACAGGCCTCTCTCTATCAGTAAAGGTCACTGTTCATGACTCCACTATCAAAAGACACTGGGCAAAAATGGCATCCATGGAAGAGCTCTGCTTTCCATCACTGAAGCCTTACGACTAGCAAGAGAAACCTCTAGGTCATCTGTCCTCATCCTGCTTGACCTCTCTGCTGCTTTTGACACTGTGAACCATCAGCTCTCTCCAGCCTGAGCATCACTGGAACGGTTTTGCGCTGGGTGGAATCCTATCTCTCTGACAGATCTTTCAAGGTATCATGGTTGGGAGGTATTTCTGAAATCCAGCAACTTGCCACTGGCGTTCCACAGGGGTCAGTTCTGGGTCCACTTCTCTTTTCTATCTAGACGACATCTCTAGGGCAGGTGATTGAGTCTCATGGCTTCTCATATCATTGCTATGCTGATGACACCCAGCTCTATTCTATATCCTTCCAGCCTGATGATCCATCTGTCTCTGCACGCATCTCTGCTTGTCTGTACGACATCTCAGCCTGGATGAGGGAACACCACCTTAAGCTCAACCTGGCAAAATATGAGCTTCTCGTCATCCCAGCCTGTCCCGCAATCAACCACAACCTCACTGTACAGCTCGACACAACCACACTCAAACCAACCAGGACGGCCAGGAACCTTGGGGTGACCCTTGATGACAGCTTGACCTTTACAGACCACATCTCAACAACTGCTCAGTCCTGTAGATTCATCCTGTTCAACATCAAGAAAATTCGACCCTACCTCACCGAATAGGCCACACAGATACTAGTCCAGGCTCTTGTTCTCTCAAAACTGAACTACTGCAACTCTCTACTTTCGGGCCTCCCAGCCAGCTCCATCAGACCCCTGCAGATGATTCAGAATGCTGCAGCACGCCTTGTCTTCAACCAGCCCAAGAGAACACATGTCACACCCCTCTTCATCTCCCTCCACTGGGTAGCCGCCCGCATCAAATTCAAGGCCTTGATGCTCACGTACCTTGTCTGGAACAGCACCCTCCTACCTCAACTCTCTCCTGAAGGCTTACGTTCCCACAAGCAATCTGCGATTGATTAGCGACCGATGTTTAGTAGTTTTTACTCAGAGCGGCACAAGGTCCCTTTCCAGAACCTTCACACTAACAGTTCCTCAGTGGTGGAATGAATTTCCAACCTCAATCAGGTCTGCAGATTCACTCACCATCTTCAAGAAACAGCTAAAGACCCACCTCTTCCATCAACACCTAACCAACTCATAAAAAAAAAAATAAATAAATAAAAAAGCACTTAATCCTCTACGCTGCGCACTTTGCTTCTTCTGATACTCAATTAATAGATCTTGTATAGTAGCATTACTTGTATTGTTCTCTGCTTGATATCACTTTGCTTGTATCTCTCATTTGTAAGTTGCTTTGGATAAAAGCGCCTGCTAAGTGAATAAATGTATGTAAATGTAAATGTAAATGTAAATGAAGAGTGGCGAGGAGAAAAAATGGGTTTGTGTGAATGTTGCCAAAGCATACCTTGATGAGCCTCAAACCTTTTGGGAGAATGTTCTGTTGACTGATGAGTCGAAAGTGGAACTGTTTGGAAGACAGGGATCCCATTACCTCTGGCATAAACCAATCACAGAATTCCAAAAAAGAACATCATACCTACGGTCAAGCATGGTGGTGGAAGTGTGATGGTGTGGGGATGTTTTTCTGCTTCAGGGCCTGACTAAAGCCAAGGCAGGAAACAGGACATGGAAATTAGACCGCTAGCATGCTTTTGTTCTTTGTTGGTTTGTTTTGAGTTCTTTAATAAAGACAGTGCTCCTGCACATACTTCCGGTCCATCCCTGAGTAACGTTACAGAATATCGTGCCTGAGCAATGGAAGTAGCAGGAGAACTCGGAGTCGGAAAGTTTCGTTACTACTGGGACTTCCTGACATTGGAAGAGTACTACGCCTGGCAGTGCAAGCAGCGGGAGGAGAACCAAGCTATGGTCAGGAGGCAGCAGGCAGAGTATGAAGCTGCATAATGGAGGCAGCAGATGAAGCGGTTGAAGGAAAAAGTAAATCAGCTGCTCTGTAACTTGCCGCTTTAACCCCGTCCTGCCGAACGACACTCCACCTGTGGAGCTCCTGCCTGAGGTCAACATGGCGACCTCAGAGCTGCAGCATAAGGCATACGAGGAGGTCTCGGCTTTGGAGCTCCTGCATGTCGAAGAAGCTGTCCCGCTGTCCTGCCCGGCCAAGGAGGCTGTCCCGCTGCCCTGCTCAGCCGAGGCAGCTGCCCTGAGCTCCAGCCCCGCCCAGTGTTCCAGTCCTGCTGCAGGCATCATCCAGTGTTCCAGTGCTGCTAGGGGCAGTGCCCAGCCCTCCAGCCTCTCTGGGGACTTCTCCCAGCCTTCCAGCGCCGCAAGGGTTGGCACCCTGACTTTCATTGATGCTGGGGGTGGTTCATCACAAGTCTGCTGCCCAGTGGAGGCCACATCGTTTTCTGTGGCGTTGAGCGACAGCTTTCCCGGGGGCCCAGGAGGGGGGTTCTGTTACGCCATGCCTGGCAGAGGGCACTGCGGCACAGCCTTAGACAAACCACATGACTCTTTTTGTTTTCATTTGCTTCCTGCCTGAGTTCTAGTTTCCGTTTCAGGATGTCCTCGATTTAACCCAGGGGTTTATGTTTAAAGTAATTATGTTGGCTATTTAAACCCCTCGTGTGACTGCGCACTTGGCACGATATCATTAGTTGTAACGTTTTCAAGTTTAAGGAGTGTAGTGTTAGTTCTGTGTGAATGCATGTAGCATGATTGCAGTTTAATTTCCTGCCTCGACTTTAGACACATGGTTACTCCCATATCTATTTCGTAGTGACCGCGCTCCCTGGATTTTGTTGTTTGTTGGTTTGTTTTGCGTTCTTTAATAAAGACAGCGCTCCTGTGCTTACTTCCTGTCCATCCCTGAGTAAGGTTACAGAGATGTTTCTACAACTCTATTGGAGTCCAACTGTGGTAAATTCAGTTGATTGGACATGATTTGTAAAGGCGCGCACCTGTCCCACAGTTAACAATGCATGTCTGAGCACAAACAAAGATATGAAGTCCAAGGAACTGTCTGTAGACCTCTGAGACAAGATTATATCGATGCACAGATCTGGGGAAGGGTACGGAAACATTTATGCAGCATTGGAGGTCCCAATGACAGTGGCCTCCCTCATCTATAAATGGAAGAAGTCTGGAACCACCAGGACTCTTCCTAGGGCTGGCCGCCCAGCCAAACTGAGCGATCGGGGGAGAAGCGCCTTAGTCAGGGAGGTGACCAAAAACCTGATGGTCACTCTGACAGAGCTCCAGCATGTCTCTGTGGAGAACCTTCCAGAAGAACAGCCATCTCTGCAGCACTCCACCAATCAGGCCTGTATCGTAGTGGGCCAGATGGAAGCCACTCCTCAGTAAAAGGCACATGATAGCCCACCTGGAGTTTGCCAAAAGGCACCTGAAGGACTCTAAGACCATGATGAAACAAATATTGATTTCCTTGGCCTGAATGGCAAGCGTCATGTCTGGAGGAAACCAGGCCCCACTCATCACCTGGCCAAGACCATCCCTACAGTGAAGCATGGTGGTGGCAGCATCATGCTGTGAGGATGTTTTTCAGCAGCTGGAACTGAGAGACTAGTCTGGATAGAGGAAAAGATGAATGCAGCAATGTACAGAAACATCCTTGATGAAAGCTCCAGAGCGCTCTGGACCTCAGACTGGGGTGAAGATTTATCTTCCAACAGGGCAATGACCCTAAGCACACAGCCAAGATAAGGAGTGGCTACAGGACAACTCTGTGAATGTCCTTGAGTGACCCAGCCAGAGACCAGACTTGAACCGATAGAACATCTCTGGGGAGATCTGAAAATGGCTATGCACTGATGCTCACCAAATCTTGAGAGGTCCTGCAAAGAAGAATGGGAGAAACTGCCCAAAAATAGATGTACCAAGCTTGTAACATCATTTTCAAAAACACTTGAGGCTGTAATTGGTGCAAAAGGTGCTTCAACAAAGTATTGAGCAAAGTCTGTGAATACTTATGTACATATCCTTTTATTGTTTTTAATTTTTATATTTTGCAAAGATTTCAAATAAACTTCTTTCATGTTGTCATTATGGGCTTTTGTTTGTAGAGTTTGGAGGAAAATAATAAATTTAATCCATTTTGGAATAAGGCTGTAACATAACAAAATGTGGGAAAAGTGAAGCGCTGTGAATACTTTCCGGATGCACTGTATACACAAAAAAAAAAAAATCAGGATATACTTTTTCACAGCAGTGTATTATGTAGAGATAGTACACTGCTGTATGGTGGGTATTGGTATATCATACACAGTAACAGTTCATGTCCATATTAATTCTGAGCAAGTGAAATCAATACTAAAGTATCCTGAAACATGAAAATCCTCTGGATATTGTGCTTGACAAGGTATTTGTATTGATTTATTCTGTTTTTCTGTATATCTCATACTAAGTAGTTTTAGATCTTCAAAAAAATACAACATAAAACAAAAGCAACCTTTAGCAAATACTTTTTCACAGTATTGAACTTTAATGAGCTTGAATTAGTAAGCTTGCTAAGGCAAAGATATTAATGAAAGCTAGTTGACTATTTCCTATGAATGAAAGCTAGCATAGCACTATTTCCTATGAATGGGTCATTCTGTCACAGTTCTTCTGGAGGCTTTAATTGTCCCCAAACAATTGACGTCCTTCCATTTTTGAAGATAAAACCTGACAGCCTACATTCTTTTTTTTTATTTCTTTTTTTTTTGTCTAAATAGTAAGCTAGTATGTGATATTTAACATTATTTACTAAAGATTGTATGTACCATTTAATTTTGGTTAGAATTTATATTCACTTAATTATTTTTTATTGACCCAATAATGCAGCAGACATCAAATATATAAAAAATAGGGTGGCATTTGTACTGTAGTATTTTGTTTTAACCCTTGAAGCTTCTCAAATCGAGAATTGATCTGTCTTCTCTTGTACTATATCATTTAGTGCTAGCAGATGAAACATGCAATTATGACTCATAGCATGGCTAATTGTGGCAATGTGTAGTGTTTAGCAGTGATGAGCAGCGCTAACTTGTCTTTTGTTTCGGCACAGTTGTTTACAGAATCATGAGAGAATGTAAATACTGCAGCAATCATGAGTAATAGATATCAGTGCAACTAAGTGAGATTATCATTAATGCTCTGTCTGTGCCTGACAAAAATGCTAGCGTACTCTTACAAATTTGTTGCAAGGCTCACATCTCTCTGGGAGACTGCCAGTTTGTGCAAAATTTAGTAAAAAGAATTTCCAGCATAAATCTGAATTTCTTCATTCTCAATTGCCACTGGGCTAAAATTAAATAAATTTCTTGATTTCTCTTTCTTCCTCTCTTTTAGGAGCACCACTGTTTGAGGATAAAGATTCTTGGAGATTGTTATTACTGTGTCTCAGGCCTTCCTGAACCAAGACCAGATCACGCTCACTGCTGTGTAGAAATGGGTCTCAGCATGATCAAAACTATCAGGTAATGCTTCTAGATAGCGTGTATATTTGGCCCACATGTGGCTGTTATCTGGTACTTTTGGCAAAAGTACACCATTTGGCCAAAGAATAAGTGAACACCTGACTGTTAGCCATTCCCCAAAATGTTGCCACAATGTTTGAAGCACACAGTTGTCAAAAGATTTCCCTTCACTGACAATTGCCCCTATGCACAGCGTGATCATAGTTTGCCAATGTTATAGTGCAACTTGAGTGGCCTGCACAGAGCCCTCACCTAAACCCCAATGAGCATCTTTGGTATGAATTAGAACTCTAGTTGCACACAAAGCCTCCTCACCTGACCTCAGTGCTGACCTCACTAAAGTTCTTGTGGCTGAATGAACACAAATCCCCACAGCCACACTTCCAAAATGTAGTGGAAAGCCTTCCGAGAAGAGTGGAGGTCATAGTTGCAAATGGGAAATAAATCTGGAATGGGATGTTCAAAAAGCACATAAGGGTGTAAAAGGTCAGGTATCCACAAAAGTTTGGCCAAATGTGAAAGTTTTGCCACACTTTCAGAATTGGTGACAATATGGGCCACATGTGGTGTGAATATTTTGAAAGTGTTTGTGTAGGCTTTATTTGACTTAAAGCTGGAAAGCCACATGTAGTCTGGAGCTGAGCATGAATCATGCAGCAGTTCATTACTTAGCCTAGCCCACTCTAATTGGGGCGGTGGGAGGGTGTCAATTTCTGTTGTCTGTTAACAATGTCCCTTATTTCTCAGATGTATAATCAGTGTCTTCATTTTAGAAAACTATGTCAGTGGTTAAGGGGTATGTTGTAGAAATTGTTTTCTAAAAGTTAAAGTTGAATGAATGTGTACAGCATAGACCACCACACCGCAGCACATACTTCTTGTAAGGTACCCTGTAAGGGCACCCCTTTGGACAAAGCCTTCAAGGAGGCAACCCCCTTAGTGGAATGAGCCCTTATGTCCAGAGGCATAGCGAGACCGCACACCTCATAAGTGATAGAAATCACTTCCACTATCCAATTAGAGATGCACTGCTTTCACAAAGCATCACCCCTACTGTCGTCGCCAAAGCAGACCAGCAGCTGCTCTGACTTATGCCATTGTCCGAAGCAGTGGACGTAAGTATAGAGACCCCTTACTGGACACAGTAGGTGCAATTTCTCTTGTTCCAGTGAGAGGAACAGAGGAGGGCAGAAAGCTTGCAGCACTATTGGCTGGGCAGCAGACGGTGGCACTTTAGGAATATAATCCTGCCTAGGATATATGAAGAGCTTGGTTGATCCAGGGGCAGAGTCACGGCAGGAAAGGGCAATAGAGAGAGCTTGTAGATCTTCTACTCACTTAAGGAATGTCCGTGGCAGCAGAAGAGCTACCTTTAGAGTCAGAAGCTTCTCAGAGGGACTGTAAGGGCTCAAATGGTGCACCTGACAAACCTTCCAAGACCACAGAAAGGTCCCTAGAAGGTATGCGTTGTCTGCAGATGGGCATCAGCCACCTGATACCACACATAAACCTCGAAGTTAAAGGATGTTTCCTCGCAGAGGCTCCTTCAATAGGGACATGGCTGGCTGAAATGGCGTCCACGTAGACCCTGATTGTAGAAGGAGCCCACCCTACTGAGAAACATCCTTGTAAGAACATCAGGATTGTAGCTATTGTGCAGTCAACTGGGATTTGCTTACATTCCTCACACCACAAGACAAAAAGTCACCACTTGAGTGCATACAATTTCCTCATGGATGGTGCTCTAGCATTCAACATGGTCTCTACAACCTAAGTAAGTAAGTAAAATTTATGTGTATAGCACATTTCACACAGCAAAGCTGACCAAAGTGCTGAACAGAGTAAGGAAAGTAAAATAGAAACAGAAAAAAAGAGTAAATAAAAAACAGACATTAGACAATAGTAAAAATATTAAATTTGATCAAGAAGCCTGGCAGAAGAGATATGTTTTAAGCCTATTTTTAAAAGTGGTAATGGAAGGTGCAAGGTGGATTTCCAGTGGCAGTTGATTCCATAGACGGGGCAGCAACAGCAAAAGCTCCATCCCCCTTTGTTTTTAACCTGGAATGAGGGACATGCAAAAGAAACCTATCAGAGAGAATGTGGTTTAACAAGATCCTTGAGATAGGAAGGAGTTTGATTATTAAGAGTTTTAAAAACAAACATCAGAATCTTAAACTGAATCCTAAAACGGACTGGGAGCCAATGAAGCGAAGCAAACTTCTTTATCCTAGTCAGCAGCCTTGCAGATGCATTCTGAACCATCTGAAGTCAAGCCAGAGATTACCCAAGTATAATGAATTACAGTAATCTAAGCAAGAACTGATAAAAGCATGAATAACCTTCTCCAAATCCTGGAAAGACCAAAATGTTTTGAGTTTTGAAATAATCCGTAGTTGATGAAAACTAGTCTTAATGACCAAATTTATCTGCTTGCTTAAGCATAATTCTGAGTCCAGAATGAAGCTAAGGTTCCTAACCTGGGAAGAAATTGAGGGGAAGTGAGTATGGAGCTCATTAATGAGACCATCTCTCAATCTTAGGGGGACAAAAACAATTATTTCAGTTGTGTCTTCATTTGGAGAAAATTATTTGTTAACCATTTGTTAATGTCGTCCAGACAGTCCAACAATGGCTGAATGTAGTCACCAGCTTTCAATGGAATGTACAACTGGGTATCATCAGCATATAAATGAAAAGAGACATTGTGTTCCCTAATAATATACCCCAACGGATGCATGTATAAGTTAAAAAGAAGTGGGCCCAGAATGGCGCCTTGAGGAACCCCACTGATATGACTAGAAGAAGAGGAGAAATTACCGAACACCACTGAGAAGGACCTGTCCTTAAGATATGAGCTGAGCCATTGTAGCACGGTACCCTTGATACCAAACAGATTCTCTAAACACCAGAGAAGTACATTATGGTCTACAGTATCAAAAGCAACTTTAAGATCTAGTAGCATCAACACAGTATTTTTTCCAGCATCCACTGTGAGTAAAATGTTATTGGACACTTTTAAAAAAGCAGACGCTGTGCTATGAAAAGCAGTGAAATCAGATTGTAAAGGTCCAAATAACACAGCTGAATTTAAAAACAGGAGCAATTGAGACTGCACTACTTTCTCTAACAGCTTTGACAGAAATGGTAGCTTAGAGACAGGCCGATAATTATTAAGGCAACCTTCATCCAAACCCTGTTTCTTAAGCAAAGTTTGAACAATAGCATGCATAAAACAAATTGGGACCACCCCAGCATCCAAAGAAGAATTTATCAACACTTGGATACTGGGGCCAATTTCAGAAAAAGCTGCTTTCATAATCTCAGTGGGAACAACAAGTGCCGTGGATGATATTTTCATCTGGTTAACCAGATCACAAGGTTCCTTTAGAGAAACATGTTGAAATCGATCAAAGGAAACCGGTAAAGCCAGCGAATTCGGGGACAGGTCTGAGAACAGTAAAGTGAAGGAAGACCGAATGGAAATTACTTTATCAGCAAAAAAAATATAATAACTTCTCACAAAGTTCAGCCAAGGGTTCCTCATGGAATTGGCAGCTCGGATTAATAATTGAATTTATCGTGGTGAATAAGATCTTTGATCTATGACAGTGTGTTGCAATTAAGTCAGAGAAATACCTAGACCTAGCTGACTTTGCTGCACTCTGAAACTTAAAAAAACAATCTTTAAAAATCTGAAAGGACACAGTCAAATGATCATGCTTCCATCTCTGCTCAGCTTTACGACAAGCCTGTCTGAGAGAACGAGCATTATCATCCAGCCAGTAATAAGATTTACGATTTGGTTGCTTTAGCTTAAAAGGAGCAATGTAATCTAAAATATTAGAGCAAAATGTGTCAAATAAGGCAACCAAATCGTCAGGCCCAGAAGAAGATTCTGCATCACTCAAGATAGACTACACTGAGAGGCAGTCAAAGAATTAATAAAACTGGAGTAATATCCTGAAGGCCTAGTCACAACGGCAGAGCTTACAGCAGGGACATTAAAAACAATAGGCTTGTGATCAGAGAAGGAAGCATCTTCAATATTAACATCATCAACAGCGATTCCATATGACAATATAAGGTCTAGAGTCTGACCGAGGACATGTGTTGCCTGATTTACAGTGCCTTGCGAAAGTATTCGGCCCCCTTGAACTGTTCGACCTTTTGCCACATTTCAGGCCTCAAACATAAAGATATAAAACTGTAATTTTTTGTGAAGAATCAACAACAGGTGGGACACAATCATGAAGTGGAATGAAATTTATTGGATATTTCAAACTTTTTCAACAAATAAAAAACTCAAAAATTGGGCGTGCAAAATTATTCAGCCCTTTTACTTTCAGTGCAGCAAACTCTCTCCAGAAGTTCAGTG
>JAFFST010054664.1:332343-346020 GCA_022414735.1 Noturus placidus | reverse complement strand
ATAGTAGCACTACTTGTATTGTTCCCTGCTTGATATCACTTTGCTTGTATCTCTCATTTGTAAGTCGCTTTGGATAAAAGCGTCTGCTAAGTGAATAAATGTAAATGTAAATGTAGAAGAGAAGAGAAGGTAAGAGAAGGTAAAAGAAGAGAAGGTAAGAGAAGAGAAGAGAAAATAAGAGAAGAGAAGGTAAGAGAAGAGAAGAGAAGGTAAGAAAAGAGCAAATAAGAGAAGAGAAGGTAAGAGAAGAGAAAATAAGAGAAGAGAAGGTAAGAGAAGAGAAGAGAAGGTAAGAGAAGGTAAAAGAAGAGAAGGTAAGAGAAGAGAAGGTAAGAGAAGAGAAGAGAAAATAAGAGAAGAGAAAGTAAGAGAAGAGAAGAGAAGGTAAGAGAAGAGAAGAGAAGGTAAAAGAAGAGAAGACAAGAGAAGGTAAGACAAGAGAAGACAAGAGAAAAGAAGAGAAGGTAAGAGAAGAGAAGAGAAGGTAAAAGAAGAGAAGAGAAGGTAAGAGAAGAGAAGAGAAAGTAAGAGAAGAGAAGAGAAGGTAAGAGAAGAGAAGAGAAAGTAAGAGAAGAGAAGGTAAGAGAAGAGAAGAGAAGTTAAGAGAAGAGAAGAGAAGAGAAGGTAAAAGAAGAGAAGACAAGGTAAGAGAAGAGAAAGTAAGAGAAGAGAAGGTAAGAGAAGAGAAGAGAAGAGAAGGTAAGAGAAGAGAAGAGAAAGTAAGAGAAGAGAAGAGAAGAGAAGAGAAGGTAAAAGAAGAGAAGACAAGGTAAGAGAAGAGAAAGTAAGAGAAGAGAAGGTAAGAGAAGAGAAGAGAAGGTAAGAGAAGGTAAAAGAAGAGAAGGTAAAAGAAGAGAAGAGAAGGTATGAGAAGAGAAGAGAAGGTAAAAGAAGAGAGGAGAAGGTAAGAGAAGAGATGGTAAGAGAAGAGAAGAGAAGGTAAAAGAAGAGAAGAGAAGGTAAGAGAAGAGAAGAGAAAGTAAGAGAAGAGAAGGTAAGAGAAGAGAAGAGAAGAGAAGAGAAGGTAAGAGAAGAGAAGAGAAGGTAAGAGAAGAGAAGAGAAAATAAGAGAAGAGAAGGTAAGAGAAGAGAAGGTAAGAGAAGAGAAGAGAAGGTAAAAGAAGAGAAGACAAGGTAAGAGAAGAGAAGGTAAGAGAAGAGAAGAGAAGGTAAGAGAAGAGAAGAGAAGAGAAGGTAAAAGAAGAGAAGAGAAGGTAAGAGAAGAGAAGGTAAAAGAAGAGAGGAGAAGAGAAGAGAAAGAAGGTAAGAGAAGAGAAGAGAAGAGAAGGTAAGAGAAGAGAAGGTAAGAGAAGGTAAAAGAAGAGACGGTAAAAGAAGACAAGAGAAGGTAAGAGAAGAGAAGGTAAGAGAAGAGAAGGTAAAAGAAGAGAAGACAGGGTAAGAGAAGAGAAGAGAAAGTAAGAGAAGAGAAGAGAAGGTAAGAGAAGAGAAGAGAGGAGAAGAGAAGAGAAGAGAAGAGAAAATAAGAGAAGAGAAGGTAAGAGAAGAGAAGGTAAAAGAAGAGAAGAGAAGGTAAGAGAAGAGAAGAGAAGGTAAAAGAAGAGAAGAGAAGAGAGGTTTACAGGATGATAAGAACTGACAAGGCTTAAGCTCTTAGCCCAATCAATTACATAAACAGATCCAGCGTGAGAGCTGTGGCCTGCTGTTTCTCAGCTACAGACAATCAATTACATTTTCCATTTATCTTTGTGCATGTGAATGTCTTTGTATGTGTGCATGTGTGTGTTTGTGTGTGTGAGTTATCAGCACAGCTCGTCTTGCCTCTCTTGCCCTAGGCCGGCGCCAACTAATCAGCAAAGGTGGTAAAACGAGTAAAGTGTGAACGATAAGGCGAAGCGTCCCGAATCGCTCTTTGTGCGTGGCAGCATGACGGCATGGTGGAGGTGTCTTCTGGCCCGTCGCCTAACCGTTCCGAACATTATTCTAACACCATACGACATGGCTAATCCTCTTAAACCACCATCACAGCAAACACACTCTCCTCCCTCTGGTCATGAGTGTTCCATCAACTGTGTGTGTATGTGTGACAGAGACAGACAGAGAGTTCACGAGTTTCTGTGTATGTGTCAGCGTGCGTGCGTGTGTGTGTGTGTGGTAACAGTGATTAGTTGTCACGGCCAGCTAGAGCCGAGGGAAATTTATCGGTGTGTGCATGTGTTAATGTTTTCTGATTACTAATGGCATGAATATTAAAATGACTTGTGTGCTCTCGGATGAATCCTAGCGGAGCGAATTGAAAACGGAAATGTGGACGATTGACATGAGATTCCCGATTCCCAGTGTTCACCTGCTGTTTTTAATTGCACTCATTCTTCGTGTTATCGGCTCTTCTCTGCTCCTCTAACAGCAAGTTTCTCTTTGATTTAGTTTGCGTTTGCGCCAAATCGCTAGCAGACAGCTGCTTGTGAAATGCAGAGTATTCGGAGCGATGTTTCTTACAAATCCAATGAGCACCAGGATGATTGCTTTATCATCTTAAACTGCTTGGTTGCTGAGAAAAAAAAAAAAAAAAACACACTGCAGTTATTCTCACAAACACAAAAGCACAGCTGGAAAAAGGGCTATAATGCCACTTTAATGCTCTTTAATTCCTGAACTTGTATCTTAATATGAATATTTTAGTTGCTTTAATCGTACAAATAGAGGTGGAAATTTTAAACCACAGACTACCGACGCATAGATTACACACAGATCTCTGTGCAAGTTGAGTTTCATGCTCAATCTTTCTGGCAGTATCTGTTTGTCTTGCAGAGCAGCACTGTGTCTGAATTTTTCAGTGCGGCCAAAATCTAAAGCTCAGTGAACCTGAATGAAAGAGACTGAAAGGTGCCATCCAGAAACTTCTTCAAAAGCAAAGACACAGAGTCGTCTTCAAAGGCATGGAACTCATAGCCTTGTATATTATTCCCTGTCTCTCTCTCACTCTTTTTCTCTCGCTGTGGCTAGAATGTAGTTGGACCAACACTGAAATACAGACACACAAATTTGTACCACAAATTAACATATGCACACATGCTTACAGATACCTTGCTACACACACGTCTTCATCAGGTGATGAAGTACCTGAGGTCTTTCATACAGTAGTATCATAAGGACATTGTTAAAAAATTATTTTCCACTATCTATATATTTGCAAATATCTCAATCAGAAGTAACATCACAGATTTTTAAAGTCTTTAAAAATAAAAAAGAGAGAACGCTGCATTCTGAAAATTCCAGCCCAGTTCTGTGAAAGATGGTGCATCTTTTGTGACCTACTAAACAGTATTTATGAAAAAACCCCAATATTTGAAGACTACACTCATGAAAAATAAGTACACCCCATAGAGGATTTTCGTTGTTGTTGACAAGCAGACATTTGATCCTCTTTGAAACAATGCCTATTAATAAAGTTGATACACTATCAAATGACACATACAATTGACATTTTGTAGTAAATTTAAGTAGTAATTTAAAAAGATCTCCAAATTATGTGAAATACATCATTCCACTGTAAGGAAAATCATCGACAAGTGGTGCAGATTTCAGACGACTGCCAGTTATCCAGGACTGGTCGTCCCAGAAAATTCAGCCCGAAACCAGACCGTCTGATGCAAAAAATAAGCCTCCAAGAACCCTACAATTTCATCACAGGATCTGCTTGTAACTGTTGGTGTCAAAGTGCATGCTTTTACAATCATAAAGAGATTGCACAAATTTGACCTGAATGGGAAGCGTGTCAGGAAAAAAGCCTTTGCAAGAAAAACTACAGTTTACCAATGAGCATAGAGGCAAAGACCAGGCTTTTTGGAATAATGTGCTCTGGACAGACAAATCAAAGATAGAGTTGTTTGGCCACAATAACAGAAGCACCTCATACCAACTGTGAAGCACGGTGGTGGAAATGTTATGGCTTGGGGTTGCTTCACTGCCTCATGGACTATAAAGCTTGCATCCATTGATTTAACTATGAATTCTGCATCATATCAAAGAGAGCTTGAAGATAATGAGGCTATAAAAGTATAAAAGTTAAAATTGAACCGAAAGTGGACCTTTCAACAGGATAATGATCCTAAGCACTCTAGCAAATCCACCAAGGAATGGCTCAAGAAGAAGAAATGGAGGGTCATGGAATGGTTAAGTTAAAGCCCGGATTTGAATCCTATTGAAATGTTGTGGGTGGATTTGAAACAGGCAGAACATGCAAGAAAACCCTCAAACATCTCGCAAGAGTGGTCAAAAAGTTCAGCAAGTTGATGTCGGAGAGTGGTAGACAAGTATGTAAAACGTCTACAAGAAGTTATTTCAGCTAAAAGGGGCAATAATAGCTTCTGAGGCCAAGGGTGTACTTACTTTTTCCACTGAAGAATATCACATCTATTGATATTTCTGTTGAATAAATGATTGAAAAAGATCATTTCCCTTGTGGTTTTGTTCAAGTATATCAACTTCAATAATAGGCACTGTTTCAAACATGATCAAATAATTGCTTGTCCAAATATGTCACAAAAGCCAACAATTGACTGTATGTCCCATCACCTGACCTAAAATTTCACTCATGGTGCTTAAGAGCGAGTCTCATTATCATATTTTCACACTCACTAAATAACTCTTTTTTTTACAAGAGGTTAGTTTTTTTCCACATGTTTTGGGGCTGCCTGTGTTCAGCATTGGATTTATTTGTGATATCACACTACACAATAGTGGTTAATGGCTCATATTAAAGTCTTTTTTAACTAGCCTACTAGGTTTAAATGTTATAATTTTATTGTGGCAGTTGTATACAGTGTTTTACTGTCAAAAAAGCTTTAGTTGCGCTGTCTGTTTTATCTCTGTACTAATGTTATTGTGTAGAGGTGTGAATTATTTGCCCAGCATGGGGCTCACACCCCTCCCCTTTCCCATCGCCCTGCTCATCAGCATCTAATCACAGAGTCACGATACTCTACACACAGAAACCCAACAGTGTCCTGACTAATCTTATACCAGGCTTGCAGCGATAAAATAATTAACTTGTTTATACTGATTGAAAATGTCAGAGAATTCGATTTCAATTCCGTGTACCACGAGAAATAGTTAATACATTCACTTCTGTTCTGTCAAATAAATTGTCATTAATGTCTTTCATACATTTTATAACTTTGCCCGCTAGTTGCTCTTCTCTGTTTTGATGATGATATGACTGAGCATCACAGTCATTTTGACAGATGATATCTTATTACAAACCAAATTATGTTTATATCCATTTCACTACATCACATACGTGTAGCTATCCCAAAATAATAGTTATCAAAGCGTGAGTACATTGTGTTAAAAATTCCCGCTTAGCTAGTGGGGTTTGAGAGGTCTTTAAGCAGACTGACCCCTCCGTTTGTTAAACTGGCTGCTTAGCCATTTTTTGCAGACAAACAGGTCACGGCAAGAAAGCAGCCTAAATTAAAAAAAAAAAAAAAAACATTCAATGGTTTTTTTTGGATAAAAACGTATTTATGTTTTCTTAAAGTACACTGTATAATTGGCACAAAAACTATGACTATCATGGTCAACACTGGAATTTTCACTTCTTTTTTTTTTTTTAAGCCGTTTTTTTTTCAGATATCTGACAGGATTCTAGTGAAACAAATCCACTAAGAGGAAATAAGTATTCAGACACCTTTGTTTCTGTTATTAAATATTTTCCCAATGCATTTATCCACTTCGTATTTAAACACACACGGAACATAATTTAGACACACATCTCTAGCAGAAGAGTTTGCATGAGATGTAAGAACAGAGACGATTGTGGTGCAGTTCATTGCGTTTTGTTCTCTGTGTAACTGTTGTTCCTGCTGCTCTCGGGTCATCCAGCAGCTCTTTTCATACGACTCTTAGCGTCTCTCTTAACTTCCTTATGATTAGTCTGAGAGTGTGTTGTGAATTATTTTGTCCCACACCTCTCCAGAGACGATCAGTTGTGGCTCCGTGAACTCTGCAGCGTTTTTCCAGTTGAGTGCTGTTTAATAACGCTGCCCCTGATAACTTTCGGAATCTTGTTTACTTTCACCATGATTGCTACTTGCTCTGAGGAATTTTCCCCAGATTTATAATGACACCTTGACCAAGAACATGTACTCTAAAGACATTATGTGTGTCAATTTGAAGTGGATATATGAGTATAATAAATAACAAAAACAAAAGTGTCTGAATACATATTTCCCCACACTGTATCTAACCTCTATACCAAAGTCTGAGAATTTGAACAACTGATACGGCTCCCTCATCGTCATCTTAATCTAATTAAACCCACATCTTTATCAGATCTTACCTTACAAACAGCACAGTTTTGCCCTTGGCAATGAAAAAAACACACAAAACAAAGTCAGGATCTTAAAACCTTGATCAGAGGCGGTTTGGTGTGTGTGTGTGTGTGTGTGTGTGTGTGTGTGTGTGTGAAGCGTCGTTTGAGTAAACCAATAAAAGAAGCCATGTGATAATTAATGAAAGCCTGCCCTCCCGCTGCCTCTGTAATTCTAATCAGCCGTTTTGTAATTACTCTACAGAGAGAATGCCACCCTTGCCCATGGAGAAGTTGTTAATATACCACCTGACTTGCAGCAATAACAAAGAAATAATAAAACATGGAAAGAGATTAGATGTGGGATTAGAATAAAGAGATTTTCATCATCATCATCTTTTTTTTTCTTTTCATTATAGAGACTCACATCAATACTGTATTGTGCAAATATGATTTTGTCAGATTAACACTGGAGATTGGGATTAAATAAAGGAGTATTGAGTGAGCGGTAAACCTTTCAAACATTCACATATAATCTGGTAAACCCAATGTGTAGCAGAAGCACTATTTCAGAACATGAATGTAATTTATTTTTTTTTTTGATACATGGTCCTTTGATTTGTTTGTATACCAGGGCTATTGTTACTCTAAGTAATATATGTAAAACTGTGCGAGTAACAATATATTTTGTTAAAAATCCCAGAAGTTGAAACATGCCAAGCGGAACAGTATTATCCGGCATGTTTTAAATCTGGCACAGTGTCCAATGGCAAATAATGAGCATGGTAGTTTGACCAAAGGCTGGAAACAGTTTGTTCTCTATCTGTTCAGGTTTTCTGGATGCGCACAGCCAGAGATTCATGAGCAGCTCAGCATGCAGCCAGGCCTTGAGACGTGAGTCTGGGCCCCCGACACCAGATTCTACCATAACTGTACTATTTATTAATTAAAATGGGCAGGGAAAGATAAGTGAACTTGTGTGTGCTTGTGTGTGTGTGTGTGTGTGTGTGTGTGTGTGTGTGTGTGTGTGTGTATGGCATCGTGTAAGGGACCGCCAGCGGCAGAGTGAATAGATGAAAAGGGTTCAGAGTGAGACTTCTCCTGAACACACACACACACACACACTTGTGCACGCACGCACACACACACACGCTTTGTTCTCCGCTTCAAAGGCCAAAGCTCACTCGCAGGGACCAGAACCACAAACAAAAAAAAAAGAAAATAGATAAAAAAAAAACTGTTTAGAAAATGAAAAAGCAGGGGACAGGTTTAGCTGTGAGCTAAATGCAGTCTTTACCGGTGCAGATGCAGAGTCATAGGCTGCTTTGGGGGCTTATCCATGGCTTCACACAGGTTCTGCCTCAGACACTGCCTGCTTTATTGAACCTTTATTTGCTTTGTATTTGAATTAGCAGCATTTAGAATACTCATTATGGATAATCCATGCTTAATGTACATTTGATGTTATTCTACACTACATGCGTTCTCTGGGTGTGTTTCCAACTGAATCCCAAAATTGTTTGAGGAAGTAATGCCACCACAATTCACACAGCGCTGTGGCTTTGATTGATCACTTAAAAAATGACTTCTCATTTTTAATTCTCAAAAGTTGAATTCTCAGATCTGATTGGTCAGATGTGCGTATTTTTTGAATAACCGCTCGGCTCGGACAATAGTTCTCTTTGCACCTTAAAACAATAGGTTTATATTAAAGCTCTTGTTCTAATAAGTTTTTTTGTTTCTATAATAACAGCTCATTCACAGGGACCTGTATGGTGGACGCTATGCCTATAAGCTAAGCCTAATAATAGACAGATTTTCCACAAACGTCTTGTTTAACAAAAAACAACAACAACAAAACACATAATCATTAATCTTGATAAGTTTTCTATAAAGAGACCTTTAAAAGTAGTCTTCAGGACAGAAGAGTCTCCGTTCTCGACTTGTGGACAATCTGTGTTTTTTTGGTCTTATTCACTTTAAGAGAGGAAAGTAGAGGCTGATGAGGGAATCACTGGGTAACATTGCTATAATGTAAGTGATAACAGGAACTGTCTTATCTCACAGACGTTCCACAACATTAAAAAGAGCAACGTGTTATTTATTAATAAATGATCAACTGCAATTGTTGGCAACTCACTGTGGTATAAGTGGAATGATACACAACAGAGAGTGTTGGTACTCTATATAAAAATAATACACTTTCAGGGTGGTACTGGCCCTCTGCTTAATGTTTAACTGTATCACACTCCGCCTCAGAGTGTATTATAGTCATATAAAAGCACGGTCTGTCCAGATGCCAATTCATCACATGCCCATTCACAACTAGGGGTGATTTTCAGTCACCAATCCACCTACTGCATGTTTATGGGAGGTGGGAGGAAACCAGAGAACCCAGAGGAAACAAGCTAAGTATATAATGCCGTAATCAAAAACTTAGAACTCAGAATTTCTAACAACTGACTAGGAAAAAACAAAGAAAAGACTGACTATAAAGACTGACTATAAAGTTCACTGTTTTGAGGAGGTGAATACATCACTCATCGCAGTTACTTGTCTAGATTGTTGCTAACAAAACATGTACGCGTCCCTGTTTTACCGTTTACTGTTACCTCAGGATGAAAGCTAGCATACTTTAATTAAAATTCTTCTGAGGGATAGATTCAACTTTTCAACAACCTCATATATATCAAAATCATTCTCTATAGGTGCACATTTAGATTATTGTCATTAAAAAGACGTTAAAGCGTAATTATGGGTCGGGCAACGGTCACCCGTCATCGTTTTGTCTCAGTGACACATTCTGGTAACTTCGGGTGAAAGTACGTATTTAATATAAAGAGTATGCAGACTTTGTTATTTTTATTTTATAAAAGGAAATCCCACACACACAGGAAAACAGTAACCTGGGGTGAGGATCGAACCAGGGACCACACAGCTATGAGGCGTCAATGCTGGATACAAATCCAAATGACTTACCAATTACTATGAGGACAACCTGTTGCTAACACCTGACTCTTTAATTCGATTTAAATAGACGCACAGCATTCATCTGTAATAAACCTTAAGCTCACCTCAACAGCCTTAATTCCTGTAAAAACTCCCTCATAAAATGTAAAACACATCCTTGTTAGGTGTAGGAATCAAAAAGGTTCCTCAGACTACAGTGCAGGTTCCTTGAATGTTGTCAGGTCTATGAAAATATCGGAAAGCACATCTTACCTCACTGGTGCGCCTCTGCTTTGAGCAGGTTTGAGGAGAACGGTAACAGTGCTGTCAGTCTGGTTCAGAGACGTCTCCTGATCGTATGTAGGCATAGAAGGAGCTACACACACACACACACACACACACAGAAGAGAGTGTGAAGGGCAATGGGACAGACAGAAACACCATATCTTAAACACCAAAGCTCTAACAATAACACTGCCATGCTCCAGTTAAAAAAAATCACTCTACATCCTCCTGCCTTTGAGGTTCCCATATGGTCTGTAGAGATAAAGCACAAACTGGTATAGATAGATAGATAAAAAAAGACGGACAGACAGACAGACTGGCACACAGCTAAATATCTACAGATCCTCATTTACTGCTGAGAAACAAACACAATGCGGTATGGAACGTAAAAGAGGCTGTGCTGTGTAACACAGTACATCCGAAATAAAATTAATGAGGTGAAAGTGTAGAACGTGAGTGTTCATTTGTTAAGAAAATTAAGACCTAAAAATGTATCGTTTTATCCCCTCACACCAACAACTGGGAAAGTTGCTGCTTCATTATTTCTTTGCTAGAGAAACTGTGTGTCATTATATAAGGATGACGGCTAAGTAAATCCTCCCCTGCAACAGACCTGAGATCTTGGTTGTGGCCTGAGTGATGGCCGGGGGTCCGTAGCCTTTAGCCGTGCTGGCTCTCAGGGTGAAGGAGTACGTCGAGCCTGGATAGAGACCCAGGAACACATGACTCGTCTCATTTCCTAGTTTGATCACCTTGCCACTCTGATTGGAGAGGTCCAGCACCGGGTCGAATGAGCTCACGGCTTTATATGAGATCTGAGGAAGCACAGAGAGAACGTTCATGAACCTCTGGTATATGTTGTATTCAGAGTTACTCTGTTTTTTTGTTATGAATCAACATTCTTTCTTGTCGCATATATTTAAATGGCTCCTCTGACATGGAGTCTGACATGATAACACTGCTGACAGGAAAATCCTAGCATACGGATAGAAGAAAAAAGACTACAAAACCTCAAGCATATGTCAGAGGATGGGATGGATCCAAACTAACAGCATAAATGAAATTAATATTATAGTAACACTCTGAAAAAAATATTTGGATTTATGTGCAGCAAGCTAAGTATGTAGTGCCATGTTCTAAAACTAATATCGGAATATCCAACATCTGACTAGGAAAAAAACCCCAAAAGAATCACTAACATCTAATCAGAACCATGAGTTCAGCTAATGATGTCAAATCAACAGGTTGCTCACAGCATCAGAAATAAACAAACTAGCACGTCTTCACTTTAAATGAGATACAGTACAGTATATACTAGTGTTTCGGTAAGACTGACTATAAATTTCACTGTTCTCAGGAGGTAAAGACATCACTCATCGCAGTTGTCCCTGTTTCCCCCATTCTTCGAGGTTGAAACTGATGCCATTCTGAGTTCTGGCCTCCCACTACCTAGTTAAGTTGAACACAGTGCAAGGCTGATTCTCAATTCTAAGAACGCAGGCTACCTTGAAAGAACAAACTCAGAAGGACAGAACTAAGGAATAAGAACACATCTATGCGAGAATCGAGATGTGCTGCGATCTTCCTGTTATGCAACAAGGTCTGTCCCCACACGTTTCTAGTAGTGGGACATGCCTTTCATCTCTTCGGTGCGCCATGATATAAGCAATATCTGGTCAACAGTTTTACTTTTAACTGGCTGATTAACCAAAAGTTAATGAAGCATGTTTTAATGTAGTAAGCTCTCTGCCGCCGCGACCTCACATTAACTAAATCTAAGCTAACGAGTTTACTGTTACCTCAGGACGAACGCTAGCATACTGTTGGGAATTCTCTTATATAATGTACTCTCTTATATTATGAACTGCTATTAAGACACCTTAGATAAGGGGAATACTGGGTTATAGCATCTGTCTGTGTGTCTCTGTGCTGTCAAATACCTAAGATGAATGGATTCATTTTATTACCTCTTTGTATAAGCCCTCCTTTATTATAGCTGACACATGTATTTTCTATATCTTGAAAAGACTTGTTAACATATTGTGCTGTGTGTTTTGTCTAAATCTGTCTAGCACCTGCAAAAGTAGAAACAAACCCATCTATATAATGCTTTTATCTATGTGTATAAATACTCCTGTTCTAGACAAAATATACTGGATGTCTCTGTAAACACGGGTTAAAGGAGTAAGCGGTTGAAGATGGATGGATGGATGGTCTCTGTAAACAGCATTATGTCAGTGTGTGTTCATTTAGACTCCACAGGTCTGAAAGCTCTGCGGTCAACCACACTTTCTCGTTCATAGCATAGAACTAAGAGTTAAGAGAAATAAAAAGGCTGAAAAGGCTGACGGAGGACTGAAGGACATAATCTGAGATTCTTTTATCTCTAACACATACTTTAATTAAAATTCTTCTGAGAGATAAATTCGACTTTCAACAACCTCATAAATATCAAATTGATATATCACCATCATTCTATTTGATGCACATTTAGATTATTGTCAGTAAAAAGATGTTAAAACGTATTTATGGGTCGGGCAACGGTCATCCGTGATTGTTTTGCCACATTCTGGTAATTTTGTGTGTCCCCGGTACCTCTGTTCTTGAGTACTGGAACGGAACTTCCTTGAATGGATGAGGATGTAGAATGAGTACACAAGGACGCAAGATCCCATCAGGACGCATATGGCTTAACTTTCCTTTATACAGTCGCTACAAATGAACATAAGTGCAGTCAGACTTAAAGTCCACGTCAGACTGTACAAAATAGTAAAGTATACAAGTACGTATTTAATATAATACGTATGCATACTTTTTTTCATTTTATGAAAGAAAATAAAAAGCTAATAAGTTAAACAAATTGTCACAGATAAAGATCAACACATTTCCAAAACAAGAAAATGAAATAAGCCTACAGTATATGATACATACTGGAAGAAAACATTCAATGGTGACATTTTATGCTTTGCTAATATCATTAGCAAATTATTATTATTATTATTATTATTATTATTATTATTATTATTATTGAACAAGCTGTTTAACAACAGAAATACTGGCTCACAAAAAGAGATTTGCAAATTCACAGTTCAGATATAAAGTTTGCGCAAAACTGAAATAACTGCAAATGCATCTTTCACATCCCACGTGATCCCTCCGGCTTCTCGTTTGGTCTGAACGTTTGTTTTTTTTTAGGCAGGCCTTACTGTATATCGCCGTAGCTTATGTGTAGTCACCTCTGCAGCATATTAACTGTCGTAACATTGGAAGGAACATCTCCTTTAAAATTTAATTACACTCTGAGAAGTTTAGGCAAGCAGCAACATTTCAGAATTTCAACTGCACTCGTTTGTAAATGCACATTAGGCTGTTGCACAGCTCCATGGCCATTTGACAGAACAGTCCATTTCAAAATGTTTCTCAAAGAGTCCCTGCAACTCTCCCTAACCCAACAAAACTCACACAGAAATCACACAAGGACATGAGCCTTTTCTTCAAATATGACCTTTTTTTACGTTGCTAAAAAGTCGATTAAAGATTTTGCAATACAAACGCATTTACATGTTATTCGGTTCATTCTCCATAAAAATCCAGCGATAACAGCATGTTTTTAAACATGCCATATTTTCTGCTCCATAATCCAAAATGCTGTTTATGAATTAGGTCCAATTAATATGCAGTATATATCTGAAATGCTTCAAGGCCTTTTTAAATGATATGGCTCCATAATTTAAAAAAAGGTGCATTACAAAAAAATGGAAAAGGTATTTGATTGTCGGACTGGAATTTGAAGACGTTTTTTGGAATATTTCATCTTTTTAATTACAGAACGCGAACTTCTTGCTTGCATTCCATCCTACTCAATGTTTTAAAGCGTTTACTGTGGAGATACGAAATCAGGTTTCTCCATCAGTTGTTCTTGATGACCTTGATGCTGGTACCAGCCTTTCATTCCTTGGGCTTCTAAATTGAAGTGACAATACTTGTAATTGCTGATAGTACAGTGGTGTGAAAAAGTGTTTGCCCCCTTCCTCATTTCCTGTTCCTTTGCATGTTTGTCACACTTAAGTGTTTCGGAACATCAAACCAATTTAATCAATAGTCAAGGACAACACAAGTAAACACAAAATGCAATTTGTAAATGAAGGTGTTTATTATTAAAGGTGAAA
>JAFFST010054664.1:261950-294265 GCA_022414735.1 Noturus placidus | reverse complement strand
TGAGTGTGTGTGTGTATGTGTGTGTGTGTGTGTGTGTGTGTGTGAGAGAGAGAGTGTGTGTGAATGTGTGTCTCATTAGTAAGTCGCTTGTAAATGTAAAAATTATATTTCTGTAAAGCTGCTTTGAAACAATGTACCATTGTAAAAAAAGCGCTATACAAATTGATAAATTAAATTAAATTAAATTAACCCAGAAAAAAGTCTGGATGGATGCATTTGGTTTTATTTGCACACATCATTGGTAGTGTTAGTTTATTATTATTATTATTATTATTATTATTATTATTATTATTATTATTATTATTAAGTTTATGGCTGGAATTTTGTGTTGTACAATTTTATTTTTTTCTACTTTTTTACATTTCATTTGTGAGCAACTTTTGAGTGTTAATTAGTAACTGCCTGAAATTACTATCTGTGCAAAAGTACTGCATTGCAAGATTAAAAATAAAAGGCCTGTTGTTATTCATGTGACTTAATCAATGATCTTGGAAATATGCATTATAGCACCTTCCCAATTGTTTGTAAATTGCGTCCCCAGATTATTCAAAAGTACCTACAATTTAGAAATACCAGAATAATAGTGTCTGTGTGTGTGTGTGTGTGTGTGTGTGTGTGTGTGTGTGTGTGTGTGTGTGTGTGTGTCTGCTCGTCCTCAAAAGTTTGGTCTACCAGAAATTGTCCTCAGAATGTGGAAAAATGTCACATTGGTTTATTAACGTTTTTTGTTTAATTTGAAGTGACAGACGTTTTTACAGCTTCAACTGGAACACGAATCTGTATTTGGTTTGTTCCTAGATCATTTAAAAATACGGGACCCCGCAATGGAGGATCCAGCATGTAGTCCCAGAGTTTATGTGAACACACACGCAGACAAACACACTCACAAACACACACGCACGCATGCAAACACGCACACACACACAAACACGCACGCACACACACAAACACGCACACACACACACGCAAACACACGTAAACACAGACACACACACACACAGACACACACACAAACCCACACGCACACAAACACACACGCACGCACACACACACACACACATACACACACACAGACACACACAAACACACAGATACACACAAACACACACAAACACACAGACAGACACACAAACAAACAGACAGACACACAAACACAGACACACACACACAGACAGACACACACACAAACACACACACAGACACAAACACAGACACACACAGACAGACACACATACACAGACAGACACACATACACAGACACACACACACAGACACACACACACACACACACAAATACACAGACAAAAACACACAAACACAAAGACAGAAACACACACAAACACGCACACACACACAAACACAAACACACACAAACACAGACACACACACAGACAGACACACACACACACAAACAGACAGACACACACAAACACACACACAAACACACACACACAAACAATCAGACAGACACACACACACACAAACACACAGACACACACACACAGACACACAAACAAACAGACACACACACAGAGGAGAAACACACACAAACACAGACACCCACACACACACACAGGCAGGCACACACAGACAGACACACAGACACACAGACAAACAAACACACACAGACAGACACACACAGACAGACACACACAAACACACAGACAGACACACACACACAGACACACACACACACAAACAGACAGACACACACAAACACACACACAGACACACACAGACACACAAACACAGACACACACACACACACACACACAGACAGACACACAGACACACACAAACAAACACACACAGACAGACACACACACACAGAGACACACACACACACAAACACACAGACAGACACACACACAGACAGACAGAATCACACACACACAAACAGACAGACACACACACACATAGACAGACATACACACACACAAACAGGCAGACACAAACAGACAGACACACAAACAGACAGACACACACACAAACACACACACACAGAGGACACACACACAAAAACACAAACACACAAACACAGACACACACGCACAGACAGACACACACACAAACACAGACAGACACACACACATACACAGACACACACATACACAAACACACACACACAGACAGACACATACACAAACACACACACACAGAGGACACACACACACACAAACACACACATACACAGACACACACATACACAAACACACACACAGACAGACACACACACAAGCACACACAGACAGACAGACACACAACACAAACACACAGACACACACAGACAGACACCCGCACACACACACACTCACACAGACAAACACACACACACAAACACACACACACACACAGACACACACACACACACACACACACAGACACACATACACACACAGACAAACACACACACAAACACAGACACACACACACAGATGCACACACAGATAGACACATAGACAGACACACACACAAACACACAAACACACAGACAGACACACACACAGACAGACACACACAAACACACACACACAGAAAGACACACACACACACACAGAGACAGACACACACACAAAGACAGACACACACACAAACACACAACACACAGACAGACACACACACAAACACATAGACACGAACACACACACAAACACACACACACACAAATACACGGACAAACACACACAAACACAAAGACAGTCACACACACAAACACGCACACACACAAACACGCACACAAACACAGACACACACAAACAGACACACACACACAAATACACACAAACACACACACACACACAAACACACACAGACAGACACACACACAAAGACACAGACAGACACACACGGACAGACACACAAACACACAGACAGACCCACAAACACACACACACACACACACACACAGACACACACAAACACACACACACACAGACAGAAACACACACACAAACAGACAGACACACAAAAACACACACACAGACAGACACACACACACACAGAGACACACACACACACACAATCACAAACACACACAAACAGACAGACACACACACACACACAGACAGACACACACACACATAAACAGGCAGACACAAACAGACACACAGACAAACACACACAGACAGACACACACACACAGACAGACACACAGACACACACACACACACACACACACACACACACACACACACACACACACACACACACACACAGAGGAGACACAAACACAAACACACATAATACACAGACAGACACACACAGACGAACGCACAAACACAGACACACACATACAGATAGACACATAGAAAGACACACACACACACACAGACACACAGAGACACACACAAACACACACACACACACAAACACACACATACACAGACACACACATACACAGACAGACACACACAGACGAACGAACAAACACAGACACACACATACAGATAGACACATAGAAAGACACACACACACACAGACAGACACACAGACAGACACACACACGCACAGATAGACACACACAGACACACACAAACACACACACACAGACACACACACACACACACACAGACAGACGCACACACAAACACAGACACACATAGATAGACACATAGACAGACACACAAACACACAGACACACAAACACACAGACACACACACAGACAGACACACACACACAGACAGACACACACACACAGAGACAGACACAAACACACATACACACACACAGAAAGACACACACACAGAGACAGACACACACACAAAGACAGACACACACACAAACACACACACACACACAGACAGACACACAACACATAGACAGACACACACACAAACAAACAAAGAAACACACACTAGACATGTTTTCGTTTGACACTGACACATTGTTATCTATAAAAATAGAAAAGAGTTTTTAAAAAAATCACAGTAGTGGGCGTCATCTTGAGGCAGGAATCATTTTCTTTCTCGGCACATCATTTAGTGTGTTTTTGTCGAACTGTTCAGTACAGTTGTATATAAAAGTTTGCCCGCCCCTCATCGGATGATATATTTTGCTGATTTTTGAAGTGAATAAGAAAAGACATAAACACAATCTCTACAGCAAACCATTTAAAAAAGACAACGACTTACAAAATACTTACAAAGGCACAGTTACTTTAGCTCTGATGAACTTATAAAACAACAACAACAACAACAACAACAGCATACACATAGATTTTCTCGAGTAGTTGTAAATGGTGCTGCTTTATCTGGCTCCTCTGATTGCACTTGTAAACGACTTAGCAATTAGCTAATGAGCTCAGTAAGATGTGTTTACAGCAGGCACAATGCTACACTGCGTGCTGCTGAGTGCACAGTTCAACAGCCTCACCATTAAAAGATATACTTTAATCAATTGCAGAATTTGTGATCTTCTACAGCTCCACTTCCTCCTGATCACTCTGGCTCAATCCAGGATAGGAGGAGTACTGCTCTATCTTTCATCAGGTTGAGAGAGAGAGAGAGAGAGAGAGAGAGAGAGAGAGAAAGAAAGGGAGGAGTGAAGGAAAAAGAGAGAAGGCATGAGAGAGCGATGTGGGGAGAGAGAGAATGAGGGAAGGAAAGAGAGGGAAAGAGTGGAACAGCGTGAGGGGGAGAGAGATGTGGGTTGAGAGAGAGAGAGAGAGAAGGAGTGAACGACAGGGTGAGAGCGATGGGAGGAGAAAGAGAGAGAGAGATTTGAGGTTTAACACATCTTTTTTTAAGGAAGAAATTGTGTTATATCATGTGAAATGATCAGAAAAGAGAAGGATGGAGTGGGAGAGCGAAAGAGTGAGACAGGCAGCCAGACAGAGCAAGCGAGAGAGTGAGAGAGAGAGAGTGAGAAGGAGACAGAGAGAGGAGGAAGGGGGAAGGAGAAGGAGTAGGGGGGACGAGACAGAGATGCTCTTTAAGTGCCAGCTGGAAGAGTACATTATCACCACTTATCTCTCCGTTTCAGAGTAATTATTCACACAGTCATTTTAAATCGTGGTATATATGGATTTGTGTGTGTGTGCACATGTGCGTGCGCGTGTGTGTGTGAGAGAGAGAGAAAGAGAGAGAGAGAGAGCAGTAGTATACAGTCACTTAGGAGTCTCTAGTACTCCGCTTTCTGCACTTATAAAACTGTTTTCATATCAGCCTGCTTTTGCGACTCATAATAGCTTTTGATAGCCAACACTAAAACCCTCATCACCTGAGAGATGTAGAGACATACGCAACAAGCATCATATACAAGAGCTCTCAGTCATTACGCAAACACACACACACACACACACACACACACACTCACACAAATCCACTGAGCCTTTGGCATCCAGGCGCAGATAATAGGGCCGATTTATTGAGCTGATGTGCAGGCAGCTCACCTCCCTCTCCCTCCCTGTCTCCCTCTCTCTCTTTCTCTCCCTCCCTTTCTCCAGCTATCTGTCTGATTAATGGAACAGCTCTCGCCTGGTGGTGGCGGGAGGGCAGGCCATATAGCAAACACAATGTGTTGATCTCAGAGGTGCCAGGCTTAGTGATGAACGGCCCAAAACACCAAACGGATGAGCTACAGAGTCAGACAGAAATCAGAAGTGTAGGCCTTGTGGTATGGCACTTTACATATACCTTTACACACACACACACACCACGCTGTAATGACTGACGGCTCTTGTGGCAGTCGCTACCTCCTGAGGCTGCTGTGTAATCAGGCAGGTTTGGATAAAATCTTCCATTGCAGCGTGGTATTGATCGGTGTGCTGTGGAGTGACACCGAGGTTCAATGAGCGACAGCTCGTCTGCCAACTCTTCCTCGGTCACGGCTCATGATCTGATTACGACTGAAAACCCGCCGACTCATCGGTCAGATATTCAACGAAACGTCAGCAAAGAAAACATCTTCATAACTTACAGCACTTGAACAGAACATGTCGAATAATTTTCTATAACAGTGGCTCAGACCTAAGTTCCAGCTGCAAGATGAATCGCGAGTCAAATGAACTAAGAGTAAGGGCAAATGAACTGAAAAACGTCATTTATATGATTCAGCATTTTTAGAAGGAGTCTCCAGTATCAGTGCTTTGTACAGCAGTTTAAGGTAGGGATGTCACGAGAACCGATCCTTCTGTACCAAGTCGGTACCAACATTCTTAAAACGTGAAAGTACTTGTTTTTCTGCACTAGCGTTGGAACCGGTTCTAATGGAGGTACCGAGATTGCGATTCTTCCGGACCTGATGGGGCAGCAAATACGCACAAGTGTTTCAGTCGGTCCACAAGTGATGAAGAAGAAGAAGAATTCCTACAAGCACAGGGGAAAAACTACAGAAGATAAGCTTAGCTTAACAACTTTAGCTCCGCCCCAACTCGTTGAGAGGAAAAGAGTGGAAAGCTAGTATCGGTTTCCGTAATGCAACCGATGCTATCGTTCATTTCAAACAAAGCGAGGAAACACCTGGAATTTGGCGCAGCACCTGAAAAACGGTTCTATGTTATATTTGTTAGAGGCAGCTGGTATTGTTGCCGTGAAACCAGCTAACGTTATGCTCCATGTAATGTTAGTGGTAGCCAGTTATTTCTTAACGACGCTAACACATTGCAATGTTATAAACTATCTCCTAATGGTCCACCATGCATCGCCATTCAGCCTGTGTCCTGTCAGCTAAATGTAGCCTAATGTCAGTAATAATTATTCAAATGTTCATGCTTTAATAAATATTTTTGGCCTGCCACCATATCAGTGAATTTAAACTAATGCTTGCATTCAGAGTATAAGGTCTGTGTGCGTGTGTGTGCGCACGTCTGTGTGCATGCATGTGTGCGCATGTTTAGTGTTTGATAACTAAAATACTCCCCCTCTCTCTCCCTCTCTATCTCTTTTTGCCAGTATCAGCCAGAGGAGGATGTCCTACAGGAGAATTTTTAATGAATTTTTTATTTTATTTTATCGACTGTGATATCGACTTTGGTATCAAGTATCGTGTACTTTTGGTGACATCCCTAGTCTGAGGTAATGCTGAGGTAACTTTACATTTTGCAAATGTGGTTTCTGTCCTATTAACTTCCAGACTGCGAATATCACTACTACCCTACTACACAGTAGGCAAAAAGCAGGACGCCAAAGCAGTAGCACTGTATGTCCGAGTTCTAAGCATTCATAAAATGGTAGGTGAGATATACCTGGATGACCTGCTGCTTCCACCGAGATTCTGCAGTATGGAACCAAAGGACACTTCGCTATCGCATAATTCAACTAGACTGGCGCAGAAGAGCTGTCAAAATCAAAAATGGCAGAAGGCAGCACGTCGTCTCTTTTTAAGTGTAGGTCACATGACAATGCCAACATCACGGATGTAGAATCTCTGGATTGTATTCAGGCTATACACTTATACTGAGCAGTACATACTGTATGGATGAGCAGTAGGTACAGAATCAAATGCAGTACTGTCACACCATCACTTGCATGTTTGCCTCGCACCTCCGGTGGTTGGAGGTTTGAATTCCGCCTCCTTCCTGTGTGCATGGAATTTGCATGGAGTTCTCCCCCTGCTTCGGGGTAAATGGTCTGAACTTATATAGCACTTATCCAAAGCGCTTTACACTATGTCTCATTCACCCATTCACACACACACTCACACTCCAATGGTAGCAGAGCTGCAATGCAAGGTGCTATCTTGCAATCGGGAGCAACTCGGGGTTCGGTGTCTTGCCCAAGGACACTTTGGCAGGTGGAGTCATGTGGGCCAGGAATCGAATCGCCAACCCTATGATTGTGAACAACCTGCTCTACCACCTGAGCCACAACCGGGGGTTTCATCAGGGTACTCCAGTTTCTTCCCTCAGTTGAAAGACATGCCTTGTAGGCTGACTGACATTTCCAAATTGTCTGTACTGTAACTCCGTAGAGTTGGCACACTGTCCCCTATTTCCCTGGGATAAGCTCCAGGCTTCCCCGCTACCCTGTGTAGTATAAGTGGTATGGGAAATGGATGGATGATTATCTTCCTATACCAGCATGCCCCATTATAATGAATTGCAAAGAGCCTAAAATAAAATCTACTCTGCAAGACACCTTCGCAAAATCACACACACTGAAACAGACCCATCTGTTGACACACAACTATTCTAATAGCCTCAGTCAGGGCAGGTAACACGCTGCACTCGTGATCGATTGCTCAGTCCACTTTCACTGCAGTGATTGAGGTCACGAGGGCTCCGGAGACTCGCCGAGCTCTGTCTCGCATCAAAGCGCGACCCCCCTCCTGGCGACCTTTAACCTCCTGGAGCAACGTAATATGTTAGTCTGACAAATTAGATCGAGCCTGGTGTTCTGTCAAGCATCTGATGAGCAAGATGCAAGACCTCTCTCAGATGAGTTAGGAGCTACAGGGAGCACTGCTGATTTACTTCCCATAAACGTGTTTATATTGAGCAGCTACGGAGTGAATCTCATTAAATGAAATGAGGTTTGGAGATTTGTTTTCCCCAGTATAAAGAGGCTGAAAGTTTTTGGTCGGCGTGCGATGTATTGCGAGACGTGGTGCAAGAAAACTGACAGCAAAACAAAGCTGCTTTCTCAGGCCATATGAGCTCACATCTACCTTCTAATAATAATAATAATTTATCAATTTGTATAGCGCTTTTTACAATGGTACATTGTCTCAAAGCAGCTTTACAGAAATATCAGTTTTTACATTTTTACATTTACAAGCGACTTACTAATGAGAGCACACTCACACACCAATGGTAGCAGAGCTGCATGCAAGGTGCTAGCTTGCCATTGGGGGCAACTTAGGGTTCAGTGTCTTGCCCAAGGACACTTCGGCATGGGATCACCCGGGCCGGGATTCGAACCGCAAACCCCACGGTTAGTGGATTAGTGGACAACCCGCGCTACCGACTGAGCCACAGCCGCCCCAAATTTGAAAAATTTATTTTTCTAGACTCCTATTCATAAATTACACGTTTATTTGCTGTTCATCATACGTGCTCAGCTTGATGTCTGGAAATCTTGAAATGGCATCAGTCTTCAAATATGAGCGTTTGGTACAGATTCGGTGCTTTAACGCAGACATTGTAAAGCTGCTGCAAAAGTGGAGCTCCTAAACAAGATGTTCAGCACATCATGAGGAAGCTCAGCATGGCGGAAATGACAGCTCATAGATTATGAGTGACTGATTAAGAGTAAGATAATGTTTCAGCAGCCCGCTAAGTGTCAGACATACAGCATTTTCCCTGCATCAAACTCCAAAAAAATGTCGAGAATCATCCAGGAGCAAATTCATCATCATTAGAGAGAGGATTGTCGGCCCCCAGTCAGCCCACGTTCCAGATGATGAAGCATTTGGGCTGAAATCAAGAAGTGAAGCACAGCATATAGCTGCTCGTTCTGGAGCTGCGTGACTTAATGAATGGAATGAGATGCTGTTTACTCGTGTTTAACAGCTGAGGGTTCAACCTGATGGGTGAAGGATTTAAGACAATCATCTGTGAGAAGAGAAGAGAAGAGAAGAGAAGAGAAGAGAAGAGAAGAGAGGGGAAGAGAGGGGAAGAGAGGGGAAGAGAAGAAAATAGATGGGGAGAGGAGAGAAGAGAATAGAGGGGGAGAGGAGAGAAGAGAAGAAAGGGGAATGGAATGGGAGAGAAGAGAAGAGAAGTGAGGGGAAGAGAAGGAGAAGAGAAGAGAAGCGAAGAGAGGGGATGAGAAGGGGAGAGAAGAGAAGAGAAGCGAAGAGAAGAGAGGGGAAGAGAAGAGAGGGGAAGAGAAGGGAATGGGAGAGAAGAGAAGATAACAGTATAGAAGGTAAGAGAAGAGAAGAGAAGAGAAGAGAAGAGAAGAGAAGAGAAGAGAAGAGAAGAGAAGAGAGGGAAAGAGAAAGGTGGAAATGAAAAAATGAAAGTAAAGAACCAAGTACATTTTTTACAGAAGTCAAGAGAAGAATGAAAGAAAGAAATAGACAAACAAATAATTCAATGAAGGCAAGAGAAGAGGAGAGGAGAAGAATAAAGAAGAAAAGAGAGAAGAGGAGAGAAGAGAAGAAAAGAGAGAAGAAATGGGTAGAGATGAGAACAGAAGAGAGGTGGAGAGAAGAGAAGAAAAGAAAATAGAAGAGAGGAAAGGAGGGCAGAACAGAAGAGAAAAAAGAAAAGAGAGGAGGGAAGAGGAGAGAAAAAAAGAGGACAGAAGGTGTGACATTGAGAGATACAATAGGTTGTGTTCGCTTGGCAGGATAAACGTGTGCGTATGCTTCGTTCCTCTCTCTCTCTCGTCGTTACCGTAACCTTGCTGATTTCTACCAAACTCAATCTCTGACTTTCACTCGTGCGAAATCACTCAGTAACTCTGTGAGGCTCAGACTGAGACGCCTTCAGCTTCTGTCCTTTGGAACAAAGATTAAACCCCAATAGCAAGAAGGAGCACGATGCATGAGCACAGAGGGGTGTGACTGAGAGAGGGTCCGGCCTGTGGCTTTTCATACTGCAACACAACACCACCACCATCACCCCATAAAAATGTGAAAGACATGGAGGTAGAGGACAAATCAAAAAGACTGAGACAAAAAAACAGCAAGGATGAAAAATTATACACGTGTTTTTGGTTTGTAAAAGCTTGTGCACACACACATACTACACCTAAATGAGAAACACAAGCAGGTGAGTACTTTGTAGGACAGAGAGAGAGAGAGATAGAGAAGGAGAGGTAGCGAGAAAGAGAGAGAGGGAGAGAGAGGGGGAGAGGGCGGAGAGAGACAGGGAGAGAGAGAGAAAGAGAAAGGAAGAGAGAGGGAGTGAGAGAGAGAGAGAGATGTCCTCATTGCACACCTGTGTGTATTTACAGATGACCTTGCTAAGTGATGTTGTAATCAATGTCAGCGCTGCATGCAAATATCGAATGCCTTTCACAGAAGCAGGCAGACAGACAGAACACACACACGCATGCACACACACACACACACATGCATACACACACACACTGATGAAAGCAAACAATTCATGAAATTAGAATTACAGATGAGCATTTTACAGCAGGTTAAACAGCACTCATTTATGCACACACACACACACACACACATACACACACACACACACACCACCACCACAACTATGATAATGTCAAAATATTGACATTGTTTTATGATAAATTGACATTTTATTGCAAGCTTTGTTATTGTGTAAAAATGTTGATTCTTTAGGGGATTTAAGTTATTATGATGTTATTCACGTCGGTATTTCATAACTTTTTTTTTTTTTCAATATCTTTATTGGAAGACATGGCACATCTGAAAACAAACAGCAAAATCAACAACAAGAAAAACCGCAGTACATAGAGACCCGTATTTATATACAAAAGAAAAAAGTTACAGACCTAATCTCGTATATCTCAGTGAATTAATAAAACAAGAGCCATACTTTCTGTTTTTTGTTTTTGGTAACAGATCAGAACATACAGTCATACACACATACTCAAGAACCAACACACACACACACACACACACACACACACACACACACACACACACACACACACACACAAAACAAAACAAAGAACCAAAAGCTAACAAAAAAAAACAAACAAACAAAGAAACAAAATAAAAAGGAAAATGTTTTATTTTTATAAAATAAACTAAAGGAAATCTAAAAAGACAAAAGAAAATGGGGGGGGGGGGTTCCCTCAATCAGAAGTCAAACACAACAAAGATTTGAAGAAGGTTAAGAAAGGCTGCCACTTCCTGTAGAACTTATCAGAGTTGGCACCCAGAGAGTACCTAATCTTCTCCAATTTTAGAAAAGACATGACATTCCTGAGCCACTGAGTGCTGGCGGGAGGCTTTGTAGATTTCCAATGGAAAAGAAGGCGCCGTCTTGCTAACAAGGAAGTAAATGCCAAGAGATCTAATTGGTTCGAGGTATACCTGTTATAATCCTCCGGATACCCAAATATGGCAATATGAGGAGAGGGCTTAACAGTAACAGACAGTATTCTAGAAATACTATCAAAATACGTCTGCCAAAAGGAGAATAATAATGGGCAGGTATAGAACATATGAGTTAGGTTGCAGGGAGAGGCATGACATTTATCACATCTGTCAGTGACAGTGGGATAAATCTGTGATAGACGTGTTTTGGAGAAATGTATCCTGTGCACTACCTTGAACTGTATCAAAGAGGTACGGACATTGTAAAACAACTGAAGCCCCTTTATAAATCCAGTTTGCTCCTCCAAGACTATGACAGGAAGAATTCTTTGCAAGCGACTGGCCAAGGCCTTAGCAAGAATCTTAGCATCCGCATTCATCAGAGATAAGGGTCGATATGAGCTGCAGAGATCTGGACCTTTATCAGTTTTTAAAAGCAGATTTATAGAGGCCTGTCATAAGGTAGGAGCCCTCCTGCAGAGACTCCAAGAGTGCAATAAAGGTTACAGTTTAGATTTAAATATTTTGAAAAATTCTACTGGGAATCCATCAGGGCCAGGAGCTTTATTGCTTTGCATGCTATTTATGGCTAGGTTTATTTCCTCTAAGGTTAAAGGTGATTCGAGATCTTTAGCAACCTCTGGGTTAATGACAGGGAAGTTGAGACTGCCTAAAAATGTATTCATGTCAAAAGTCCCAGATGGAACTTCCAATGTATATAAAGAGGAGTAGAATGAGCAAAAGACTGAATTAATGATATTAGGGTCTGTGTGGAGTATGCCAGATGCATCTGTTATTTGAGGGATTATGCGTGAAGCTGCCTGACGTCGCAGTTGGTGAGCCAAAAGTCGGTTCGCTTTATCACCATGTTCATAATACGTGGAGCGTGAACGTAGAAGAAGGCGCTCTGCATCGGCAGTCGTAATGAGGTCAAATTCAGTCTGTAAGTCAAGCCGATCTTTAAGTAAAGCAGAAGAGGGGCCGATGACCAATTGTCTATCTATTACGTCAATTTTAGTCAATAGCTCTTGAAGTTTGGCCATACGCGTTTTGTTTAAATGTATGGAGTAGGAAATTATTTGGCCCCACAAGTACGTTTTAAGCGACTCCCACAGAAGTGTCCCTCCGTTTACTGTCCATGTAACCAAAACTTTCAAGCTCCAAAATGTTCATAACAGTAAAAGTAACCCACGTGACTCCAGTGGTTTAGGTAAGAAAGAAAGAAAGAAAGAAAGAAAGAAAGAAAGAAAGAAAGAAAGAAAGTCATGAGGATTACAACCACATGAGGGTGAGTAATTGATTGATTGCTTGGTAAGCTAAACACTATTGGCTATTTAAAAAGAGGGAGAATCCACTCAATATGCCCCAGCCTGACTTCCTGTTTCAGTGGAAATTACGTCAACACATTGAATAAGGCTGTGCGTGTTAAGGCGCTTCACGGGTACTTTAAAGTATCATCAAAAACAAACCTATAAACTAAAACGCCTTAATTGTCTTAAAGGTGCAAGAATCGATTGTTTTTATTCCTTACTTGTATACTGTAAATAACCTGGATTTTTTTGTAGAACATGATCAATAAAAACATTGGAATAAGTAGTGGCCTTAGACAAAGTGTATTAAGTCACTGAGAAAACCTGTTTGAAAACGGTCTGGAATATTTGTTTGTGTTTGGATGTAGATCCTTTCAATCATTTTATAGACACTCTACGGGCCGTCGTAGATCCTGAAGATCATGTATTCACGGAAAATCCTTCAAATGTCAAATACACCTAAACGTCAGAGACCTAATCCATGCACCCATTTTCCCTACCGCTTATCCTACAGGGTTGAGGGGATCCTGGAGCTGATCCCAGAGAGTTTGGGCACAAGTCGGGAGACGGCAAACATGCAAACATCCCTAGAGACCTAATCTCAAGGGGAGAAAAGCCTTATATTTTCTTACCTAATGCATGTTTAAAGCCTGTGGATAAGATATATTTCTTTCTGCTGTGAAATGCTACACACACATACAATTTGAGCAGATTGGGAGTCTATATGTACTGTACTGTGTAATGTGTCTGGAAACCTTCAGAAAGAGCCTAGACGTGCAACAGTGACTTGTTTAAAGTCTGAGTGAAAAGACCAAACCGGAGTAAACATGTATGACAGAGCAACAGACACGATGATAAATGGGTTTTAATGGCACTGATAGCATTTGCAAGCTAGCAAGAGGCTAATAAAGGCGCACTGGACTCCTTATCTGGGTAATGGCTGTGATAATTTGGACTCTTTATCTAGTTAATGGCTGTGATAATTATGTCCACTGCCCTGTTTGAGGCCTCAGTGTTTTATAGTCCCTTAACACCATTAGCGAGATTAGCATTATCTATTTGGCAAATCTACTCTCAGAATTCTGCTTATTTATATACGGCTGTGAGGATTGAGAAATAAAAGCCAGGAAAACTCAGCTGAACTCAGCACACCGCTCGCATAAAAAGATCAACTACATTTTAATCACATCTGAAAGAAAAACATTTTCATCAGACCTGTGAGCAAAAAAATGGAAAAAAACAACAACTGATAGTTACAGTATAAAACTCCTTTACCACCCTCCCAAAACCTTATAAAAGCAACAACAACCGGACAAAACCTTGAAGATAAAACAGGCTTTGTGAGCAGCACAAGGCAATAACAAACACAATAGATAAGCTTGAATACGAAGTAATACAATTTACTTTCAAGAGCACAGGCCCTCGTTTCTCCTTGCATTTGTATTTCTTTATGATCTTTTCTCCATTACGAACAAAGACAACAAAGGAAGCAAGGAGGGAGAAAAGCACGAAAAAATTGACCATGCAAGGAGAAAAAGGACAGACCCTAATATAGCCACTATATATAACGACAAAATAACAGAGTCATTAACCCTTTAAAGCAAGCACGAGCTCTAGGTTTCACTTAAGCTGGCCAAACTAGTCATTAAGGAGAGGTAAACGGTGCCTGGTGCCCATAACAGGATAATAGCCCCCATGCTAGGAGCTGATAAATGGGAATGGGTTAATGAACAGTGTGTTAGAGTTTGTGTCTGCAGAGGTAATAAAGAACTCTGGTGTGCTCAGTGAAGCTAGCGTGATGCATAGAAGGGGGAGAAGAGATTCGCTTTAAGATCGGAAAGAGGGGCCTGGAGTCAACGAGGGAAAAGCGGAAGATCAAGAGCCCTTCCTGGTAAAGTCCGCATGGGGCAAGGCAACGCACACACAGAGAGAGATACAGAGAAAAAGAGAGAGAGAAAGAGAGAGAGAGAGAGAGAGAGAGATAGATAGATAGATAGATAGATAGATAGATAGATAGATAGATAGATAGATAGATAGATAGATAGAGAGACAGACAGACTTTAACACAGAAGTTATAAATATAATACACACCAAAATTATTCATATGCAAACCCTACTCTCACAGCACACACCATATTGTATACACCTGCTCAATTTATGAAACCACAAAAATGGCTTTGGTAGATAAATATCAGTGCACACACACACACACACACACACACACACACACACACACACCCTAAGGGCCCTGAAGTGAAGGCCTCGTGAGTAACACCATCCATCCCCATCAGTTGCTCAAATGAGAAACAGTGAGACCTTCAACAGGAGATCAGACCACGATTACAACCCAAACCCACTTTCTAAATCCAGTCACCCACTTCACACACACACTCTCTCTCTATCTCTCTCTCTCTCTTTCTCTCTCACTAACTCCAACTCTCTCAGACATGTTTAACAACAAGCTTCCTACAATCCAGATGGTGACTGAAGTAATATTATCACACTCAGCATATTCACTGCCCTAACCTAGAACTACATAAAGGCCTTCAATTTGAAGGTCTAACAGTTCTCTTTCCAGCCTGGGCTTTTCACCCGCACTACTCACCAGCGCACTTGGTACGAGCCCGGAGTGGTGGCCCGGGTGCCCCTGTGCCCCCGTCCAGTGGCCGTGTGAGCAGCACGCTGATCTCGTATTCTGTATCGGGTGCCAGGTGGCCGATCTTGTGTGACGCCTTATCCACAGGCTGCAGGTCGTACATGGTGCCCGAGACGGTACGGTACTCCACTTCACGGCCGATGATCGGCCCGTCCCCATTGATGGAGTTGGCGTTGAGCTGGATCCACAGGTAGGTGGCGCCCACTGCCGTCAGCTGGGGAGGCGCGATGGGCACTGGAGGTTCTGGGAAAGGAAAGGCATGGGACAGTTTTTAGACAACCTGGAGTATGACATGCAGGACACTTCTGTTCAAGCACAGGTCAAGATAGTAACAAAAATATTAACGTGAAATTATAGAGTACAAATAAGATATAAAGATGATCAGAAGATCTTTAACGATTCAGATGTATAGAAACTGTATAATAGCTGTATCGTAGCTGTACAGAAACTGTATAGTAGCTGTATAGTAACTGTATAGTAGCTGTATCGTAGCTGTATAGTAACTATTATATCTGTATAATAACTATAGTAGCTTTATAGTAGCTGTATAGTAACTGTATAGTAGCCATATAGTAACTGCATAGTAGCCGTATAGTAACTGCATAGTAGCTGTATAGTAACTGTATAGTAACTGTATAGTAACGCCCTGTGGAACTTTCAGTCAAGCTTCTATTTTTTATCTAATGTGACTGATTAAGCAAGTGAGTTGGATCAAAAGGTTGGGGAAGACTCTGGACAGACCTGGAAAGCCCAAACGGGTAGTGCAGATGAACTGGGAACATCTGGAGGAGGCCCCTGTTCATGAGATCTTCAACTCACACCTCCAGCTGAATGATTCTGGCAGCCCTGTGGAGGTTGGGGACATTGAACCTGAGTGGGCAATGTTCAAAACCTCCATTGCTGAAGCTGCAGCAGAGAGCTGTGGTCTCAAGGTCCTAGGTGCCTCAAGGGGCGGTAACCCTCAAACACCGTGGTGGACACGGGTGGTCAGGGAAGCCGTCCGACTGAAGAAGGTCGGACTTGTTCCAGGTGGGGATTGGTCTTCGCTTGGGATGCGCTTTGTCACCAATCCTGTTTGTGATATTCATGGACAGGATATCGAGGCGTAGTCATGGTGGGGAGAATTTGCGGATTGGTGACCTGAGGATCTCATCGCTGCTTTCTGCAGATGATGTGGTCCTGATGGCATCATTGGTCCGTGACCTCCAGCACTCATTGAATCAGTTCGCAGCCAAGTGTGAAGCGGCTGGGATGAGGATTAGCACCTCTAAATCTGAGGCCATGGTTCTCAGTAGGAAACCGATGGATTGCCTACTCCGGGTAGGGAATGAGAACATAACCCAAGTGAAGGAGTTCAAGTACCTCGGGGTCTTGTTCACGAATGAGGGGACATTGGAGTGGGAAATTGGCCGGAGAATCGGAGCAGCAGGAGCGGTATTGCAATCACTTTACCGTACCGTTGTGACGAAAAGAGAGCTGAGCCGGAAGGCAAAACTCTCGATCTACTGGGCAATTTTCCTTCCTACTTTCAACTATGGTCATGAAGGTTGGGTAGTGACCGAAAGAACTGGATCGCGGGTACAAGCGGCCGAAATGGGTTTTTCTCAGGAGGATGGCTGGCCTCTCCCTTAGAGATAAGGTGAGAAGCTCGGCTATCCGAGAGGAACTCAGAGTAGAGCTGCTGCTCCTTTGCGTTGAAAGGAATCAGTTGAGGTGGTTCGGGCACCTGGTAAGGATGCCCCCTGGGCGCCTCCCTTGGGAGGTGTTCCAGGCACATCCAACTTGGAGGAGACCTCGGGGAAGACCCAGGACTAGGTGGAAAGACTATATTCCCACACTGACCTGGGAATGCCTCGGGATCCCCCAGTCAGAGCTGGTTAATGTGGCTCAGGAAAAGGAAGTTTGGGGTCCCTTGCTGGATCCGCTACCCCCGCGACCCGATTACGGATAAGTGGTTATGGATCACAATATTTCACTTGACATGCTATCAGAATCTACTACAAAGCTGGGATAAAGTGCTGCTGCTGGTCAAAATGGAGTACGTCAAATACTATTACATTATAGTGCACTTGTGATTTTCTCAAAAAGATTTTCTTTAACAACGGAGAATGTTCCTTTAGAAGTAGCAAGAAAAATGTGCCATGAAGAATATTTTTAAAATACTAAATGATTATTTTTGGGCATCCCAGCAAAAACATACACAGAAATGTGTTCGCACCACTGTTGACAGCTTTCCCATGCAAACACTGAGTTAAAGAAGAAAAATGCTTCTCCCTCATGCAATTCCCAAGCTTTTTGAGTCATAGATGGGGTGGGAATTTTACTGAAACTTGGCAGCCCTGCCCATTTGGCTACATACTTGTGACTTTCACTCACACAACTCTTTTTGTTTTGTCCTGTGGGGATCCCAGACCCGATGCACACACGGAGTCTCAATGTGAAGCTTTATGGAAAGCTTTCGTAAAAACAAACAAACAAAAACAGGACTCATCATATTTACAGTATATCTGGATGTGTAATAGTTTAGAACAAAATGTATTCATATTCAGTTACATCCCTGCTGTACAGTTTTATGATGAGGGGATAAAAAAGCAAGTATTTAGGAAGTATTCACGCCAGAGAGGATCAGAGAAATCGTCTCTAAATGCTCTTTATCAACATACCCAATGGAAAGGCTTGTGCTTTAGTTCTATACACAAGTTGAGTCTTTAAAGCCAGAGGTAGCAGTTACATACACTGCAGAGGGCAGGACCATGCTGCTTAGCTGCAAAATATGAGCATCAGAACTGATTCGTTTTATTGACAGAGCCTCTAAGCACTTATTCTTAATCAATAAAATGCTGTTATAGGGCTTTGTTTGAGAGATAGGATGTGTTGTATGTGCATGAATGCTGGAGCAGGCTATTGCTGTCACTGTCTCTTATTGAGAAGCCATGTTTAGTTAGCTTCCTCGTCTGCTCTTCCATCTATATTTGCGTCACAGGTTGCAGGAAAAGCTGACTGAGCCGGGAAACACAAACTGCATCATCGATCAAAACAAAATGTGAAATTTCTCACTGATATGTACACCGATTAGCCACTGACAGGTGAAAGAAATAACACTGTTCTTCAAGTTGATGTGTTGGAAGCAGGAAAATGGGCAAGCGTGAGGATCTGAGAGACTTTGACAAGTGCCAAATAAATGGTAAATGGTAAATGGCACACTTATATAACGCTTTTAACCAAAGCGCTTTACACTGTGTCTCATTCACCCATTCACGCACACCAATGGTAGCAGAGCTGCCATGCAAGGTGCTAACTTACCATTGGGAGCAACTTGGGGTTCAGTGTCTTGCCCAAGGACACTTCGGTATGTGGAGTCACATGGGCCGGGAATCGAACCGCCAATCCTACGATTAGTGGACAGCCTGCTCTACCACCTGCGCCACAACCGCCAAATAGTGATGGCTAGATGTCTGTGTCCGAACATCTCCAAAACAGAAGGTATTGTGGGGTGTTCCCGGTATGCAGTGGTCAGTACCTACCAAAAGTTCTCCAAGGAAGGGCAACTGATGAACAGACAGCAGGGTCGTGGACACCCAAGACTCACTGGTGCGAGTGGGGAGCGAAGGCTCGCCCGTCTTGCCAGATCCCGCAAAAGTGCTATTGTAGCAAAAACTGCTGTAAACATTAATTCTGGCTTTGATAGAAAGGCATAGGAACACACAGTGCATCTGTATGGAGCTGCGTAGCCACAGACCGGTCAGATTGCCCATGCTGACCCCTGTCCACTGCCGAAAACACCTACAATGGGCACGTGAGCATCAGAACTGGACCATGGAGCAATGGAAGAAGGTGGCCTGGTCTGATGAATCACGTTTGTTTTTCACATCATGTGCACGGCCGAGTACGTGTGCGTCGCTTACCTGGGGAAGAGATAGCACAAGGATGCACTATGGGAGGAAGGAAAGCCGGCTGAGGCAGTGTGCTGTTATGGGCAATGTTCTGCTGGGAAACTTCGGGTTCTGGAATTCATGTGGATGTTACTTTGACACGTACCACCTACCTAAACTTTGCTACACCTCTTCACGATACAAAGTACACCTCTTCACGATATTCCCTAATGGCATTGGCCTCTTTCAGCAGGATAATGCACCCTGCCGCACTGCAACAATTATTCAAGAACAGTTTGAGGAGCATGACAAAAAGTTCCAGGTGTTGACTCGGCTTCCAAATTCCCCAGATCTCAATCCGATCGAGCATCTGTGGGATGTGCTGGACAAACAAGTCCAATCCATGGAGGCCCCACCTTACAAAGGATCTGCTGCTAACGTCTTGGTGCCAGATACGACATACACCTTCAGAGGTCTTGTGGAGTCCATGCCTCATTGAGTTAGAGATGTTTTGGTGGTACAAGGGGGACCTACAGGATATTAGGCTGGTGGTTTTAATATTTTGGCTGATCGGTGTATGTCAGTATGCGCACAAGAGAATAAGAGATAGAGATTTGCCCAGCAGATGTAGAACTGTCCGCGGAATAGCATGTTTATATGCACGGCTACAGCTTGGACATTTTCATTGATGAACACATCAAAACTTTATGCCTTTGGCAGCCTCTGTGCTAGCCATGCAGACGGTGTCCTGTTGGATGGCATCATTTAGAGAGGATATATGTCCTCTGGGGCAGGCAGAAGTGATTGATGCCCACCACAAGACCATTACACTATAACCAATATGATAATAAAGCGTAATTCATATTTATGACGGACGCCTTCTAACTGCAGAGATCAATCAGGATGGAAATACTGGCCCAAAGTAATGAATAAATAAACTGGTTACAGTGTGTACGTGTGTGTGTGTGTGTGTGTTTATGTGTGTGTGTGTCTGCATGTGTGTGTGTTCAAGGCATGGTGCATTACTCTATAAAGTCACAAACAGCTACAGATCAGAGCTGAGCTCCTCCACTCAGCCTGAGGAGAGCGCTAACAACACAGTATGTTTACGCTTGCGTGAAATGTGTGTGTGCATGTATGAGTGTGTCTGTGTGTGTAAACCAGCCACATGCAGGTCACAGATCCTGCAGATGGCTGTTCCACAGTGACCGCAGCCAGAGGCCTCTAAATACCACATAATCTATCTCGTTACAGCCGGCCAATCAGACATCACCTAAAATGAACTGTGTAATCCTGCTCAGTCTCAGAAGCCGTGCTGCCACCATACACCACAGCGGGGGAAAGAGTTAAAGCAGGACAGGTAAGAAGGGAAGAACAGCACTATAAACATTCAGCATGCTAAAATCTTAGCCTCACTGGCTGAGCACGAACAGTATCGCATAAATCAAAATCTTGGCCTCAGGGCAAGAACTCATTAAAGTCTTATGCTTGGAATTTGTTTCTAAGACAAATATAAATACTGGATTTGCTGACTTTATACTGTATTCATTCATTTTAATGCAAAAAAAGTCCTGCATTTAAAGTTTTCAGCTCCCCGCGACCCTGTGTAGGATGAGCGGTAAAGAAATTGGACGGATGGAAGGATAAATATGTATAGCAGTCTGGGAATACCTTTTGAATGTCGCTGGCCTTCTATGTCTACAACATACTCTGACACCTTGACTTTGAAAAAACCATTAATATGGTCTGGTCTGCAGTTATATAGCACTTTTTTAACCTTAGAGGTTCCAAAGCGCTTTACATTGTGTTTACATTGCACTTTAATCCAAAACACTTTACACTGGTTCTCATTCACCCATTCACTCAGTCACACACCAATGGTAGCAGAGCTGCCATGCAAGGCGCTAACTTTCCATCGGGAACAACTTGGGGTTCAGTATCTTGCCCAAGGACACTTCGGCATGTGGAGTCACATGGGCCAGGAATCAAACTGCCGACCCTACGATTAGTGGACAACCCGCTCTACCACCTGACCCACAGCTGCCCATTAATATACCGTATTTAACCCTGTGTAGGCTTCCTAAAATGATCATGTTGGGTACGGAGACTGTGAAACCACTCTGGAGGTAAAAACTGTCAGCCATCTTTGCTAAGTGTGATTTCCTCAGCCTTGGAGTAAATTGTTGGAAAGCTATGTGCCGTAGCAAAATAGATACAAGTCTAATTTAATCTAATCAGTTTGTAATCAGTGATACTCCTGTGCCAATCTTTTAAATGCAATTTTCTCTCTTTCCACTTTTTTCCAAAATGAGACCTTCTAGCTGTACTCCTGTTCAACGCACATGAATTGAAGAGGGCTTTGGCTGAATGATGATGTGTCTTGGCCCAAATCTGTGGAAAATCTGTAGTGATTTTGAAAAGTGGCATACACACAAAATCCTCTGAATATCGCAGAGTTTGCTTGATTTTGCATTCACTTCTGCAATCGCAAAATCGCGACGTCCTGGAGGGACTGTAAAGTTAGTAATCATACACCAATAAAGTGCATCTAGGTGATAATCTGGCCACTGAGTCAAACATTAAATTAGATGTAGTTGATAATAAACCTGGCAGGAATTAGCCTACATCCTGATAACCTTCTGAACATGACATCTGAGTTTATAATCAGATTTAATTTAGTGACTCAGTGACTCAGTATATTAAACCATTTGAAAGGTAATTTGTAATCTGTATAATTACAAACAAACAATTGTCAGAAGTTGACATAATATGCAGGTCGAAAAAAATGCGTTTGTGTTGCAGATGAGTTCGTCTGTCAGGATTGAGAGATTGGAGCATTATGTTTGTACATAAATGAGGTTTTGTCTAAAAGAGAGCCATTATGCCTTATTAGGACTGCACCGACATGCTGACCATAATGTCAATAACTTAATGCAACTCATTTCTCTTGTGTCATAATTTCTACAACTTAGGCACCACTGCCTAGAAAAGCTACTGTTGAACTACTGCTGGATCTGATTCTAGCAGTACCAAAGGAAAGCAAATCAGAGCCAAATGCAATAAGATGTCAATTAAAAGCCATTCAAATACAATGAATACAGTATAACACTAAGTAACTTTGCAGTTACATCGCACATGCGTGTGATTTTTTTTGATAAAACAGCACGCCCCTAAAGCCAAGTTCACACCACACCGACAGGCACCAACCTACACCAACAATCAGCAACTTGTTGGTCATTGGATTTGGATGTTGGGAAACACAAATGTCATGTTCATACTGCCCCAACAGATATGGAGGATCCTTTTACCACAAGCAAACATTTACTATTACTAGTGTCTTTACATGTTGTTCTTCGCCTGAAAAGACGAAAAGTGAACCAAAAGAGGTTGTGGGTGAAGCCTCTGAGAAGGACATCTTAAGGTAGGTTATGTGGTAAGCTAAGACTATTATTACTATGAACATTATCTACTGTATGTATATTATGAACATACATTATGAACAATATTTTTATGCAAATGTAAGTTTTAAACATTTGTTGTGATTGTGCTTCTTACGAAACAGAATACGGAAAATGGCATACGGATAGCGCATGGTCCTGAATAAAACCAAAAAACGAGTAGATGATCCTCACCAGGGGTCAAAGATAAAATTTTATTTAACTAACAATTTATTATAATTTTAAATACATAATTTATCCTCTTCTTTCTGATTCGTCCAAAAATCTGACATTTTACCCAAAGCAATGATTTAGCACACCTAGCACCAAGCGCACAGGCTTTTGTGTCTATGGAGTTTTCAGGGATGCTTGCCCCATTGTCATGGCAACAGTTCATGTCCAGGTCAAATTGCGGCAGAGTTTGTTGGAAAATCCTACCACACTGTTCGGACATTCCATGACTCGAGAAACGGAGATTGAACATGTTCAGTCGGTGAAAGCAAATGCCGTCCAACAGCAACAAATGACGACAGGGTTAACGTACTGATCTGACAAAACCCGACAAAGGTGTCCCCTGGCGTTGGTCGGCGTCTGTCTGTGCAGGGTGAACCAGGTTTAAGTGTTTTATTCCTTTCTTAATCAACAACTTCTGACCAATCTGAATAAGACATTCTGCAGTGCTGTTGTAGAACAGCTGTTTAACACAGCAATCTACCACCTGTCTATATTAAGGCATCACTCACCTTTCACATCATTCACACTGAGCTCAGGTATCCCAAACCTGAACACTTAAACTACAATGAGTTACTGTTACTAACCCTATTCCAGTGTTAATCACCTATAGCTATTTTGGGGACAGAAAGTCAGTTAGTCATGTCAGAATATCATTAAATCAAAAGAATTTTAAAGAACTTCAGTGACAGATTCCTGAAGCTCTAGGGCAAAACTCACTAGTGTTTCCTGTACAGCTAGCTTTTTTTTTGTTGTTGTTTTTTTTTTACTTTTTGATTCAGAAATAAAACAAACGAGTGTTTAAAAAAATATAGTATAGTAGAATAGTATTGGATTTTTGCTCTTTTAAATGTGTCTATGTTTAACCTGGACAAAAGAGATAAGGAAACAGATTTGTAGCCAGATTTAGATATGAGCAAATCTTTGGGAGATGAGGTAAACCCTTTACTGAGGATCTGGACTGAGTGTGTGTCTGACAGAAATAGAGAGAAAGACACAAAGAAGGTGTGAGATGTGTATACATGTGTGAGGGATTAAGAGACATGGAGCAGGGAGACAGTACTTGTCTGAGGGGCTTCTACAGGGGGCACAGCTGAGACCGGCGGGCTGCTGAGTGTGTGTGTATGTGGCAGGGTTGGGTGTAACAGTGGGTGTGTGGGTGTGTCACCTTGTGCATGTGACAGTGTGGTATGTATGAGGAGCAGCTGTTACAGGGCTGTTGTTCAGATGGTCAGGGACGAAAGGCGTGTGTGTGTGTGTGTGTGTGTGTGTGTGTGTGTGTGTGTGTGTGTGTGCGTGTGTGTGTGAGTGTGCGATAGGATTAGGGAAATGGACAACTGTAGTTTGCTTCAGTACAGCACCTGTGTGCTAACCACACAAAAACCCTGCAGCTACTTTCAATTAATTAAAATATCTACCGTTTAAATGCATTTGAGTTTGAATTTGTTCTGTCGCTCCTGAAACACACTCTACGCCAACACTTTACCTTCTGTGTCCATAATTGAGCCAGATGAGGAGAAGAAGCACCTAATAAGTTACACCAGGATCACCGTGCCACTCTGATTATCCACTGCTTTGCTCATTAGCATTGACACAGCTACATGAAACCGCGTTATACCGCGTAACATCAGTTAACCGGGCACAATTACACCGCTACACAGTGTTAGATTAAGAATCCGTCGAGTAGACTAGCGAAACCCTGGGAGGATCAAGAAGTACAATACAATTGTGTCAGTGTGCTGGACAGAGAACTAGAGCCTGACTATGAGAGAAAGAGTGAAGGGGGTTACGTGGTTTGGTGTTTGTAGAGTAAATGTGAAATTACAGCGCTACTATAAATGTGTGAAGGTGCGAAAATGATAACACTACTAATTACTATAATCCTGCAAACACCACAGGCGGAGAAGACAAAGAGCCAACACCCCGAGCTGCCTGCTCAAACACAGGAGAAGTGTAAATTCACTGTTAGGATACATGCTAAAGAGGCTGACAAGCCTGAATAAAAGACTGCTTTCAGTCAAACTGGCCAATGTCACCAAACATAGACAGTTCAATTCAAATAATTGGCTACACTTTTAACAATACAGTGTACAATACTGTATTTATACAGCAAATTACACAGTTCGTGCAAGGTTCGTTCTAATAAGCTCAATATAACGATCCTTAGAAGACAGATGTCCTTATTCTGGTGTCCGAATGGGACAGACTTTATCTCAGCATGTGTCCAAATCCTTCACCTTCACACTACACACAAGGGAACAGAAGTGTAACAGAGATGAGTAACACTGAATCGGTCTGTTAGAAGGCAGAACTGAATCTAACCCGAGTTACTAGAGCCTTTTACAAACATGAGGTACCATGTAGGAAATTATAGCCTTCATTTAAAATGGATTACATTTAATTCTCTTTATTTTTCCATCAATCTACATGAAATCTACAAGTTTTATGTTTATTTTTGTAACTGTATTAAAAATCAGATACTGAAATATCTCATTGAGATAAGTATTCAGTCCCTTTATTAAGTATTTTGTAGAAGCAACTTTGGCAGCAATTACAGCTTCAAATCTTCTTGGAAGAGTCTCAACAAGCGTTGGGCATTTTCTCTCATTCATCCTTGCAGATCCTTTCAAACTCAATCAGATTACATCTGTGAACATCCACCTTCAGGTCTCTCCACACATACTACAGGGTTGAAGTGTGGCGTTTGGCTGGACCACTCAAGCACATTCAGAGACTTGTCCCGAAGTGCTTAGGGTTGTTGAGCCTGAGGTGCAATCTGGAACAGGTTTGCTTCGATGACCTCGTTGTATTTGGTTGCATTTATCCTTCCCTCAATTGTGACCAGCCTCCCCTTCCCTGCCTCTGAGAAGCAACCCCTTGGCATGATGCTGCCACGACCATGCTTCACTGTAGGGATAATATTACCAATTGACTAGCAGTACCTAGCCAGACACAGTACTTGGAGTTCAGCTTGAAAATTCAGTTTCTTTCTCATCAGACCAGGGAATTTCCCCCCTCATGCTCTCAGAGTCATTGAAGCACCTGCCAAATACTTTTAATTCAGAAGTGGCTTTTCTGTAGTTACTCTACCATACAGGTCTGACTGGTAAAGTACAGTATATCTGAAATGGTTGCCCTTCCGGAAGATTCTCCGATCCCTGCGGAGGACTTCTAACACTTTCTAAGAGTGGCCATTGCTCCCTAATAACCTTTGCATCATTTACTGAGTTTGGCTAGACAGCCAGCTCTTGGAAGGGTCCTGGTGCTTCCAAACTTCTATTTCACAATGAAGGAGACCGATGTGCTCCTGAAAACATTCAAAGCTTTAGAAATGGTTTTCTAGCCTCGCCCAGATCTATGTGCCAACACAATTTGATTACGGAGATCTACAGAGAGTTCCTTGGACTTCACGACTTAGTTGTTGGTCTGGAATAAACTGTGAATTGCGGGAACTAATACACAAATCATGTGCAGTGAAATGAATTTGCCACAGGTGGCCTCCAGTTAATTTCGAGAGACATCTCAAGATAATCAATGCAAACAGGATGCACCTGAGCTCAATTTGGAGTGCCTTAGCCATGGGTCTTAGCTAAATGCGTACTTAACAAAATGAGGTATTTCGGGTTTTAATCAGTTGTAACCACTTTGTATGTGTATCATATTAAAAGCCTCATATACCTTCTAGTCAGCTATTCATTTTTTTATTTTGTTGTTGCTTGAACTTGATTGAAAGGCCAAGACCCTTGACACTAGCGTATATACACATTGACGTACAGTCAAATGGCAAAATCAGGCTGTCACTGTGCAGTTGTTGGTTTCTACATTGTCTATCTGAAATCTTTCTCTAGCTATGACAAATAGCATGAATCAGCTTTCAAGCAGTTTTAATGTTGCTTTCTGTGACACCGTGGCTGTTTGTGCAGTAGTTTCGCAACAAGTAATGTCTTTGCAGTTTTGCTCACCCACGAGACAAAGAAAAATCTCTACAAGTGTCTCAACAAACATTTATAACAATGTACTGTACTGCCCAAGAAATATTGCACTGCACTGCAGGGAAGCTAAGATATCTAGTTAGGTTTGAGTGTGTGTGCGCCTGTGTAGTCATACCATATACATTAACAAAAATGTCCTTGTAGACCTGTGATGATCCATAACACCTAAACACTTTAAAAGCACCTGAAAGAATGCAGAGGCAGACGTGGTTTGACTGACATCTCTCTGTGTAGACAGCTGGGATTAAAGCAGTCAATCTCCTTAAGCTGCGAGTCCATAAAAAAGCGGCAACAAACTACAGGGTCATAAATTCGATTCGCTCCTCGTCACGAAGGAGAAAGAGAGAGCGGGTGAAATTGAGGAGGAGAAATATTGAAGGCTATTACCTACCTCTTGCGGCTACGGGAGAGAGAAGGAAAGGAGGATTTAGAAGCAGGCGCCTCTATAAATTCATATCAACTGACTGGCGGAGGCCTGAGCTGGGCAGCCTACTGTACATCAATACACAGCCTTTATGTCCTTCCAGAGAGGATACACTTTCGGTCAAGGACAGCGCTTGTAAAGACGCACACATCAAAACAAAGAGAGTGCAGGCTGTTAACATAAAATACGCATCAATCTTCCTCACAGCCGCGTCAGCTGACACTGCGTATCACAGTCTCACTCCCAAGAGAAAGTTAGAGACTGATATATTGCTTTCTGAATAGCAAGTGTGCACTTTCAGAGTTTTGCGGAACTTTTTCAAACATTTAACTTCAGGTGCATGTGGGAGAAAGTGAAAGAGTGAGGTGTATGATGTGGACTCACGTTTGATGGTCAGTTCTCCGTAGTTGGACACGCCCACTCCCCTGGTGGAATGGACTATACAGCGGTAGCGGCCCGAGTCTTGTTTGGTGGTATTCACCACGTCGAACATCCCAATGAACCGCTGGTTATTCCACGGCTTAGTGGCCTTCATAGGAGCCTCTCGTCCACCGATACCCTGCAGCCGAAGCATACACACAAGTACATACAGTACATACAAACAAACAAGAAGTCAGAGTGTGTGTGTGAATGTATTTGTATGAATATGTTTGTGTGTCTGAGTTCATATTGTGTGTATTTGAGTGATGCAGCAGCAGCGTAAAGCATAAAATCATCATACAGATACAGGTCAAGAGCTTCACTTAATGTTCACATCAAACATTAGAATAGGAAATGTGGTCTCAGTGACCGTGGCATGATTTTTGGTGCCATACACGTACTGATAGAGTATTTCAGAATGGAGCAAAAAAACAAACAATATCCAGTCAGCCACATTTTTGTGGGAGGAAACACTTGGCTAATGAGAGAGGACACAGGAGAATAGACAGACAGTTTGAGCCAACAGGAAGGCTATGGTAACTCAAATAACCACCCTGTACAACTGTGGTGAGCAGAAAAGCACATATACTGTGTGTGTGTGTGTGTGTGTGTGTATATATATATATATATATATATATACATATATATATATGTGTGTGTGTGTGTGTACATGTATTCATATACTTACTGCTTTACGAGGGGTGAAAACATATTCATGTCTTTATGTGTGTGCATATATATATATATATATACACACACACACACACACACACACACACACACACACACACACACACACACACACACTAAAGACGTGAAGATGGCAGTATGCACATCTGTGCAGTAGTGCATTAGTCTATCATTACTGATAATGAGTTTTTATTGGTCACATATACAGTAGAACACAGTGAAATTGTTTTCTTCCCATACCCCAGCCTGTCCGGAAGCTGGGGTTAAAGCGCAGGGTCAGCCATGATACAGCACCCCTGGAGCAGAAAGGGTTAAGGGCCTTGCTCAAGGGCTCAACAGTGGCAGCTTGGCGGTGCTGTTGCTTGAACACCTGACCTTCCGATCAGTAACCCAAAGCCTTAACTGCTAAGCCACCACTGCCCCCACCTACCATATATCTGTATTTGTTTTCTTGGTTGAAAGTTTTCACCGTGCATCTCTCCACCGTGCATGCACACACACACACACACACACACACATACACTTTCCCCAGCTGTCAACAAGCGAAGCAGGCAGATGGGGGCCATTTGTTCACTGGAGATCTTTCTTCATTACTGTCATCAGGGAACTTCACTTAATGTTTGACTTTCTTTCGCCGAATAATGAGGATGTGTTTATTTAAGTGACTAACTACCTGGCAGAGGTCCTGCACACACACACAGAGCATCCAGAAACAGAGAGAGAGTGTGAGAGTGTGATAGAGCGAGTGAGATGTGAGATGAGAGGTGTGATTTGTGTATGGCAAGGTATACCCTGACTGCTGGAATGGCTGAAATAGTAAATTATGAACTGAATAATGAATTATTAGCGAAATGATAAACAATCAGGAATGTTGGAGCATCAGTCAACTCTGCTGCTCTCCCATTCCAAATATATTCGACTACTATGAACCTCCTTTTGCCAGGCAATGGCAATGGATAAATGGGCAGGAGAGCTAATAAAAAAATAAATGTTTAAAAAAAATAAAATGTAAAAATGTAATCCATCTCACACAGAGAGCAGGACCAATTCCACTTTTTTGGGCTCGTGGTTAGTTAGGATTTAAACTCATGATCTCATGACACATAGATTGTCATAGCAATCATTTACTTCAACAAAAATTTTTCAATATATTCAGCTTTAATTTCCTATTTCTGCCATGTTCCACGACTGCAAAAAGTTCCATAAAGTAACAATAGCAGGATCTGATTTGACACTGCTCAAGGCCATTCCAGGAGGCTTTCTGTGTCTTACGTTTCACTGCAGTTTCAATTACCGTCATTGGATTTAGATTTACGCTAGTACTTCAGCTAGGAATCTCATTTTCATGTGAAATATAATGAAAGCAGTCACATCAACTGACTTTCCTATAAGACAGAATGTTTAAAAGTGTCTTAATGTTTTAAAATTCATTCTTCCGGCTGCTTCATCGTGAAGAAGAGAATTCGGACAACTTGTATAGCTGAGTGAGGTCTGACCTTGCCACACCTTGGAGGGAGAGAGAGAGACAGAGAGTGTGATAGAAGCTGCAGTTTATAAAATGCCACACTGAAAACTTGATGAGGCATTAGAAAGCTTTACAAGCGCCATATACAAGATGTAGAGGCGGGGTGCAAAGAAAGATTGAAACAGGGTTGGAAAGGGGTGCGGGGGGTATGAAAAGAGCGCTGCATCTAAATAAGACGAGCTCCATGTGATGTAGTCCAGCCGAGCGGAACTAGTGGAGAGGTTTAGTTCACTGCTTGATTCTGATTGGTCTGAATGAATTTTGTACCTTTACAGTCATTGTAATATGAATTGTAATAGCGACTTGTACGGCTGGTGCTCCACATGAACAGATATAATTGTTGATATGGTAAAGCTAGCTCAGACAATTCACTCTCAAAGCCTCAGTAACGTGTAGCTGAGAGCAACATCTTGACCTATTTCCCCAGAATGCTATGATTAAGCAAATGTTCAGGTGGGTTTAGGGCTGGTGTGAATAAGCCTGTTATCCCAATAACTAGTGTATACTACTTTGGAGATGCTAATATCAGCCCTCAGCTAATATTAATATATATAGGCAGCTTTGAAGCCTTGGCAAAATGCCGCATTAGTATTTTTGTTACAGCATGCGTAGAGAATTGTGTGTGTAAGGAGTGTGTGTGTGTGTGTGTGTGTGTGTGTGTGTGTGTGTGTGTGTGTGTAACCTGCAGCCACAGGTGAAAGTTGTCTCTCCACTCTCCGTTGACGGTGCAGTGGAAGGTAGCTGTCTGCCCCGCGTTCACCTCCACTCCTTTAATATGGAGGAAGTTTGGGGTCGTCACTGCACATACAAACAACACAGACATTATTATCCCACCACACACAGTAGTAACACTAAATACACTGTCACTCTCATATCCCAGTACTCCTGGGTACAAAATGGTACCCTAAGGAGAGGTGTGAATTGGTTGCCCAGCAAGGGGCTCATACCACTCTCCTTTCCCATTGCCATCGCCTTTTCCTTCAGCAGCTAAACACAGAGTCATGATACTCTACACACAGAAACCCAACAGTGTCCCGAATACTCTTAAAACAGACTCGCAGTGATAAAATAATTCATTTGTTTATACTGATTGAAAAAGTCCAATAAGTCGATTTACATTCTGCCAGTGGAATAGAACAAGTGTGTACTGCAAGAAAGGTTTCATGTAGTCTCCTGTTGATGTTACACTTTTACCTCTTTTAATTGGTTTCCCTTTCACATTGTCTAAAGCTACCAGATTGTTTCCTTTTGTTTGGCTTCAATAAACAAGCATGCCATGTTTTTAACCAGATTTGTCAAATGATAGTGTTAATAATAACAATAAATAATAAAGGAACAGTATATTAAATGAGTATATAGAATATTAGGTTGATTATATCATGATTATAGCTCAGCACTGTTGAATTCTGGAATCTGTTTGGTCAAAAGGTGTTGATTCGTGTTCTATAATCGTTAAAATCGTGATTCTTTATATACTTTCTGCTACGAGAAAATCTTCCGGACTTTGTGTTTTGCGGTTTCATTTCATTAATTAAATTCAACAGTTGTCAGTATTGGCAAATTTCTATGATATACAAGCAACAAGCAATAAAACACTTCAGGGCGTGCTGTTTTGGGAATATATCAACTTTAGTAACACTGCTTTACATCGCTGCATCATGCAACACTAACTTTGATTATTTCCTTCTGACAGCACACCTGGTCCAGTTTCAGTCCGTGAACGTGACAGCAAAAAGAGAATGAATTTGGAAGCGGGCATCAAGACCATTTCCAGCACATGTAGAAATATCCCAAACAGATCTGTTCGCAAATCCTACCATACAGAATCAAAAGAGATC
>JAFFST010054664.1:209006-230427 GCA_022414735.1 Noturus placidus | reverse complement strand
ATTGAACTCAGGTGTGGACAACCACAGTTATAGTAAGGGGGGCAATCACTTTTTCACACAGGGCCATGATGGTTTGGATTTTTTTTTCACCTTTAATAATAAACACCTTCATTTACAAATTGCATTTTACTTGTGTTGTCCTTGACTATTGTTTAAATTGGTTTGATGTTCCGAAACACTTAAGTGTGACAAACATGCAAAGGAACAGGAAATGAGGAAGGGGGCAAACACTTTTTCACACCACTGTACATACACTCTAGTAATTCAGAAGGTAGGGGCTATTTAGTCACCAACATGCATACAAAACCCCTGTAATACCTCAAAACAACCTGTGCTAGAACCTGCAACTGGTTCTACACATCCTTATTACAGAAGCCATAGTTAGTGGATCAAGTAGAGTTTGGAGATCTCTAAATGGCAATGCTACGCTTTTGTTCTTAGATTCTTAACTGGGTAAGATGGAGTTCCTGAGCAACTGAAAGAGTATCTGTTACAATGCTTATTGTAAACAGACACCTTTGAAATAATGCAGGGTCTTCTACATTCAGAGCACCCTGTTCTACAACCTACCACGTCTACCTGTCCAGCTGAGAGAACCTGTTCAGGCCAAGGTACACACTTGGGATCTCCTGAGTCCAAAGACATTGGACTCCTGAGTCTTTGCTAAAGGTGTATCTCAACATGGCCTTGATGGAATCCTCCTGTAGAATCAACCCTGTCTGTTTAAGGGCCCTGTTTAAATCTCAAATATCCATCTTCTTCGCTAAAAGCGAATCTGAACATGACTTAGGTGGGGTTTTCTTCTTGTGTGCCTCCTGTAGAATCAGCCACTCCTCCTGAGATCCAAGACTTGCTTGCTAAAGGTTCCTGGTTTGGATCTCCAGTTTACATCGCCTTAATTTGGATCCTGTTTTTTGATTTTCGTTGCTAAAAGTGTGCCTGAGCATGCCTTTGGTGGAATTTTCTTCTGGTGTGCCTCCAGTAGAATCAACCTTGCCTCCTGAGGCCCTGTGGTCCAAGCCTTGCTTGCTAAAGAGTCTGGCTTTGCTACTTTGCATACCACAATTTCAGCATGTACAACCTCTACAAACCAGTTCCAACACAGACTCCCCTAATGGTTATGGCTACGGTTCCATTCTGGTCAATAATTCAGCATCTGTGCTGCTTTTAGTTTTACTTCAACCATTAACATGAACTCAACCTACTGTCTCTGCTTGCCCTAATTCAGCATCTAACTCCCCTTATTACCATCATAATTTCAGCCTTAAATTGGTTTCACAGTATTTGTTGCTCAGGTGGATGCAATTCTGGCGGAAGAAATGACAATACACCAGGCAGTGGAAATGCTTATCGCAGTGAAAAGTCTGAAGAAGTATATGGATGAGGAGTGGTAAATTTTCCACAAACTGAATCTGGCTTTAGGCTCTGTTTATGATCTTAGTCCTTTTATCTCAAGCTAAATTTCCACCTTCCTGAGTGCTCCATTATTTTGAAACAGGATCCTGGACAAAACAATAATTCACAACAATGTACAGTACACAATGGAAAACGTTGAGAACGGAATGAATAATTAAAACCAAACAGAACATATTGATCAAACTCAGCTCTGGGGAGAAAGAATTCTCCTTCATTTTTCAGAACCACATAGCAGAAGGGGGGGGGGGGGGGGGGGTATTCTGTACTCTGGAGAAATATTCGCCAATTAGGGTATGCAACACCTGATTTAGTCCATGGCAACACCGAACTGACTGCTACTAATTGTCAAACTCCATAGGTTTAGATGTTGGAGATATTTAAGTTCATTGTAGCTTCATCCACATGAGGGATGTTATGAGGGATATAATTTGCAGTAATGACTGACACTCATTATTTCGCTCCAGTTCAGGTCCTGAACCCTGTGAAAATCATTATGAGGTTGGAAATCAAGATGAAAGGCCACTCTTTGGACCCAAAACCTCCAGGTCTCATTTATTAATAAAACTGAGAGAGGTCACACCCGGGGAAAAGCTAGCCGCTCGGAAATGTCAATGAAGACAAGGCTATTCTCACATTTTGCCACCAATCAAAAATACTCTCACTGTGAGGTTAGCCAGGCAACGTGAAGAGCTCAATTTCCCCCTCAGGCCTCTCCAGAACTTTCTCCCTCGCCACTCTCCATCCATTCTAATGGAAAAGGGGACGGGGGAAAATAACACTAATGAATAAGTTTTGTGCAGCTCCCTTACAAAAGGAAAAGTCCCACTGACTCACTGATGAAAAAATTATTTCTCTATTCATCCACTCATGCATAGATAGTCCAGAAATATTTTTAGAGCTTTGTAGAAAATTTAGTGAATCCAGAGCATTTTTTCATAAGAACTCCATCTTGCTTAGCTTTGAGCTAATTGTCCATTTCAGATTTAGACCTGTCACAATATCATTAGATCAAAACAACACTCACTTGTTTTATTTCAATGCCGTGAGAACAACAAACAAGTGTAAATCTTAGAAATTCTGAAAGTTTGTTTCCAAGATGGAAAAACCTGTTGCTAGCAAAAAGTAAGATGCCGATTCTTTCAAGTAAATTAAGTAAATTAACAAGTAAATTAACGCTCTTTAAATCATTGAATTGCTTTGCATAAAGAATCAATGCTGAAAATTTCACCAATCCCGTCCATTTCACTGCAAGTTTGACTAACCCCACCCACTCTCACTGGAAGTTTGACTAACCCCACCCACTCTCACTGGAAGTTTGACCAATCTCTCCGATGCTTGCAGTTATTATTTGTGCTTGTACCTGCCTGTGGTGTTTTCTAATAAACTTTAATCGTGGTTTTTCTTTAAATAGGAACAAATTACTCATTGAAATCACAGCAACCCTGCCTATGATAAAGCAGTTACTGAAGATAAACGAATGCAGCGAATGCATCATGCAATGCATCTCGTGTCCAGCACATTTAAACATTGGCTCCCATTAATACACTATATGTCCTAAAGTTTTATGGACACCTGATCATCACACTCATATATGCTTTTTGAGCATCCCGTTCCAGATGTAGTCCCCCTTTGCTGTTATAATAACCGCCACTCTCCTCTGAAGGCTTTCCACTAGAGCATTAGTGCGGTCAGGCACTGGTGTTGCACGAGGAGTACTAGGGCATTGTCGTGCTGAAACAGGTTTAGGCTAGGCCTGTTCATTCCAGTGAAGGGACAGTGTAATGCTACAGCATACAAAGACTCTCTATACAATCGTGTGCTTCAACTTTGTGGCGACAGTCTGGGGAAAGCCCTCAGCTGTCCACAAACTTTTGGCGATATAGTGTATCTGAACACCTGCTCCTGCATGCATGAGACTATCGCCTGCTCACTCTCACAGCTTTTAATGTTGAGTCCCAGCACACCTCTAGAGTAACATCAAAAAAAGCTCTGCTTGAAGATATAAACAGTGTAGATCCTAAGCAGTAGTATGAACCTAAAACATGATGGAATCTCTCTTGCCCTTTTAAAACATTTCATTCTCTGTGGCATAACCATATTATATTAAACCAAATTCTTAATCCTAATTCCAAATCTTTTTTTTTTTTTGGAGATTGGGTTTTGCTTCACAGCTCTCACAATGTTTCTATCATCAGCTGCTGTTGTTTTCCTTGGCTGACCTGTTCAGTGTCTGGCTGTTAGTACACCAGTGGATTCCTTCTTTCTTTTGGGAAATTCCAAATTGTTTTATTGGCTATGTCCAATGCTTGCTCTTATAGATTTTTCTCTTCTTCACAATGTCATGCTTTTCCCCACATAGACAGCTCTCTTGTCTTCATGTCAGTTTATCCTTTTATAAATCAGAGCTCAAATCACTAGTATACATTCAGATCTATTAATTGTTAAAACAAGCAATTTAACCGGGCACACCTGGGCAACGAGAAACAGCTGTCAGTCAAATGTTCCAATATTTTTGCTTTAAAATGGGAGGGTTCAAACTAAAGGTGCCATTTTCTAAGTTGTTTAACACATCTAGATGTAAATATCAGGAAAGAAATGCTGAAATAGTCCAAGTCATCTCAAACTCAGATGCCTTCATTGGCCTGGCCATTGCAGAAATTTCAGAGGGGACTTTAGGAACACAATACTGCTTGCTGTCATGAATTCATAGCAGGTGAAAATATGGCTGCTCCGGTTTGGTTACTTGCTCCATAATTATATAAGAGGGTCATTCTTCACCTCTTTGACTTTCCCCAGTACAGAGTGTTTCCTCAAGGATTAAACGCAGAGAATCCAATTAGCTTATTTTCACATCATGGTTGTGCCTTCCCGTTTAAGCAGTTTTCATGTCTGGCTGATGTGATTGCAACGTCTGATGTCCTTCAGTCCGGCTTCCTCACATGCCTCACTTCCCTTTGGAATGACAATGCCAGCAACTTATGGATGCACAGATGGGGGGTAAAGTAAAGAATTATGCAGAGTGCTTAATTCAGTTAATGAGGCTGAGAAAATGAACACAACTAATTCGGAGTCAAGACTTCATTAAAATAATGACTTTTGATCTTGAGAGATGAATATTCTGACTTTCTGGATGGCACCTACCAAAACATGGTAACATTTGGCTTGGAAATGAATAAATAACACATAAATAAGGAGTATTCCATTGAGACGAGAGACAGAAAATATTAATTGCTGTTTAAAAATATATGAGAAGTGTTAAACTGGTTTAAAATATGCCATATGTATCTGGTGCAATAAACACAGCGCTGTGAAAAAGTATTTGAAGGATTTCTCCTGTTTTTGTGTACATCTCATCCTAAATAGTTTCAGAAATTAAAACAAAATCTAAGATGAAAACTGAGTAAACACAAAATACAGGTATTAATGTTAAATAAATAATGTAATTTATTGAAGCATAAAAGTTATCCAATACCAACTGGGCCTGTGTGAAAATGTATTTACCCCCATAGTTACTAATTCCCCAAAATCTATGAAACTGCATTCATAATGGAGTTCAGCTGGACTAAACACAACCAGGCCTGATTACTGCAAACCCTGTTCAATCACATCAACACTTAAATAGAACTTTTTCAACAGCATGAAGTTGGTTAAAAGTCTTACCCAGTAACACACTATGCAAAAATTTATTGGAATTCCAGAAATTATGAGGAGGAAGGTGCCCGAAATACATCAGTCTGAGAAGGGTTACAAAGCTATTTCAAAGGCTCTTGCACTCCAAAGTACCACAGTGAGGCATCGATGGAATGGCATCCATGGAAGAGTGGCTAGGTGAAAACATTATTAAGAATATTAAGGCTCGACTGAATTTTGCCAAAACACACCTTTATGTTCCTCAAACCTTTTGGGAGAATGTTCTGTCTGCTGAGGAGTCGAAAATGTAACTGTTTGGAAGACAGGAGTCCCGTTACATTTGGAGTAAACCAAACACAGAATTCCACAAGAAGAATATCATACCTAAGGTCAAGCATGGTGGAGGAAGTGTAATGGTGTAGGGATGCTTTGCTGCTTCAGGGTCTGTGTAAGTTGCAATAATTGAGGGAAACCTGAAGTCTGCTCTCTACCAGAAAATCCTAAAGGGGCCTGTCCGGTCATCAGTCCGTTATTTGAAACTCAAGCGCAACTGCATTATGCAGCAAGACAATGATCCAAAGCATACGAGTAAATCCTAGTTCTAGAAATAAGTGAAACACTGATCTCCAGTTATCGGAAGAATTTGGTTGCAGTTGTTGCTGCTTAAAGATGGCTAAACCAGATTTTAAGTTTAAGGAGGCAATTAGTTTTTCACAAGGGTGATGGGTGTTGGCACATTCTTTGCTTATATAAAAAATAAAATAAACTGTATTATGTGTTTACTCAGATTGCCTTTGTTTTATGTTGTTTTTATCTGAAGAACTAAAACTATTTAGTATGAGAACAGAAGAAATCAGGAAATACTTTTCCACAGCACTGTACATATAATCCTTCAAGTGATTACTCGTTGCACTCCGTGTAGAAAATAATGCACCACTCTCCTGCCTTAACACCTCGAGTAATGAAACTCTCCATGTCAACTAGAAGCTGATTTTTTTCCCCCTGCTTGCACACATATTTTTGCATAGTCATTTGCAACCCAGAAAATAAGGCATTCCGGCTTAGCAAAGATTGATATAGTATTTAGCATAATAGAGTGTGGGAGGAAAACAAGCTAATTAATCTAGTCTAGAGGACCTCCGTTTTCCCTTGTGCCCTGCCTATTATTTCCCACAAGACTACTCTGAGGACCCACAGCACTGCTCCTGCCAGTCTGCTACACTCAAAAGAAGAGGGTAAAGCAAAGACATAAAGACAAATTGCGTGGAGGGAAGCGAGGAAGACAGAAATACTTGGGGGTTTGCTTAGGCCTTTGTTCAGAAGTGAGAAATCCTAGCAGAAAAAGCAGAGCGCCAATTAGAGCTCGTTACAGATTGCGTTTTACAGCAATGTCAGATCCCAGCAGGACTATTCCATAGAAAAGAAACTCTTTCACCCCACCGCTGGATTTCAAAGGTATTTGCTATGTGTTAGAGTCATTTCTTTCATTTGCTACTCCTGTGAAGCAAAATAACTTTTAATTACTAGCACTTTTTTTCAGCAGCAACACAACAAAACATCTTGCAAGCATGACCACTTTCACTAGTTTAGTCTGCTAGAGCACGGAACCCAAATCACAACAAGTTGCAGTGAAATACACTTTGTTTAACATAAATAAAGTATATTTATATAGAACTGAAAATGAAAATTTTACAGTTAACTGTAAAAATAATCACAAACCCACTGAGGACAATTTTACAAACAAAGGATGAAAAAATCTGGCATCTATGTACAGTATCTGTGTGCAATAATATTATGGCTATTTATTGGAGCCAGATAGAACCCATTTCTATTAAAACTGTCATTAGATTCCGGGGACATTAATTATAGGCATAATAACTTTGATAGGGATGGGTTTTGATGTCCACCACTGTAACAAAATTAGAAAATCGCAGACCCCGTGGTTAGGTTTCAAGGACCCAACTTTGGCTCTAGATAACATTTTAGTCCTCTGGTTGAGCAGACACACAGTGTGGGCTCTTCTCAGTCTTTTGGGTTTAATAGGTCTGCTTGTAGTCATTGGTGTTTACGTCAGTGAATGGAACTCACGAGAGAGAAGAGTGAGGGAGAGGAGTTGAAGATGCTGAGAAGATGTAATGTGCTGTGTGAGGTGTGGCCTTTTGGTGTTACTTTAGCGTCTACAGAGGTATTTACGTAGCAGTTGTTCTGCTTAATGTTTGATTGTTGAGCAGGTTCAAGCAAGTGTCATTCAGAAGAGCTAGCTCAAACTCTGCTCATCACTCTGTCATCCATGGTTGGAAGTCAACAAGATTATAAATGGTTATAAATCTGCTCTGAGGTTGCAAAGGACTTCAAGTCTCATTTGCCTGTTGAGCTTTCATTTTCCTGTTAGAGTGATGACAGGCAATAATATGCTTAGTGGTCTTCAGATATGGTGTCACGCCCACCCACCCCCCAGACCGAGTTCGGCTGCACTGGAACTGAGCCACGATTCTCGTACTCGGGTCTACACTTGTTCAGGAAGTAAAGTAACCCGCACGTGTGTTTTAGCCGATGAAGACATTGTTAGTTTCCACAACACACGTGTACCATGAGTGGCAGGGGAACATTGTGGGACACAGAAGAGGTCCACTGCTGCGCATAATAGCACTAAAATAATTTTTTTTTTTTTAAACTGTGGTGAGTCGCATTGTGTTCTCCGTGCACATTTGTGATGACGTAAGATGAACGCAAACGCCCCGAGGTTTGATAGAATCAAGTGAAGTTCTGAAACCAGACCCACTCAGATTCGGACCACAGCGAACGTGCCCAGTGTGAAAACCACGTGATAGTCTGTTGACTGTTTCGAGCTTCTATAACATAAGTGATAACAAGAAATAACATCTTTTTTTTTTTTTATCAACATCCTCTCATCTTGGAGAGTCATGCAGTAGGAGACAACTGGGTGGAAGAAAATATAAAGACATGCTGTATTCTTCCCAGCTAATTGTTAAATAGGTCAACCATTTCATTTGAATGTATCAGTGACTGCAAGTTGCAGTTGCTGCAGTCTGAAAATGACTCACTGCAGGGAGTTAGGTGGGTTTTTTTTTTTCATCAGATTATTTCATTAGGCTGCTATGGTTATTAGTCTGCAATAAGATTTACTATGAGAGTGCCCTTATGCTGTCATGACGCACTCATGACTGACTCATGATTTTGAGAAGTGAATCTTATGTACTTTCAAGGCAATCAATAAAGCTGCTATGGGTGCGTATTCGGTAACACGAGAGTATCTGTTTGGCATTGGGTGATTGATCTGCCAGCACGCTCAAACTGCTTTGATCTGTAAACATAAGAGCTCCTTCAGGGCACTTTAAACTTTAAGCTTCCAAACATAGAAATGTTGGGCAAACAGTCATGTGCAGTAGTTCCAGCACCTTCTGCTCCAGTCATGAGGAGGCCAGACGGCTGCATGCTGCCATAGGTGACTAATCTCACTGTTGGGGTTGAGTGTCTCTGATTATGCTTGTTTGTCTGTTAAGGTCTGCATGTGTGTGCATGTGCACTTGGGTATCTTGTTTATTAAAGACATCACCCCATGATTACATTACACAGTGAATAGTCAGTAGTTGGTGTTTATGGGAGTGTGACTTGTTTATAATTCATGATAATACAGTCAATATGCTCGGAGAGAAGTGACTAAATTAAGTTTGCATGCTTGCCATCTTGCCATCTGTGGCCATCTTGCTTGCGATTCATGTAAATATGATGCCTATTAGAGGAAAAAAAAACCCACAACGAATCCTTGCACGGACCCTCAGGAAAACAAGGTGCCGTGTACTCACTGTTCCTCCATTACATCCTTCACGTAGACAGAATTAGAGACAGATAGACACTACGCTGAAAGGCGGGTCAGTGCATTGACTGGTACTTAAGATGTTCGTAGAGAGAGATAGAGCCAGAAACTCCTAATTACCTCCAGTTAAAGAGGTAGAATGGAAGAAGGCCTTGTAAAAGCACAGTCTGAGGGGACGACACAATCACATTCTAATGCAAATGGAAGCTTCCAGAGAAATGATCAGCTTGGAGATGCTACACAGAGACAGAGGGTCCGTTGGCATGTCAGAACTGGGCATTGGATAGCATTTTATCCTTCCTTCTCTTCACACACACACACACACACACGGACATACAGATCAATTCCAGAAAAGTAAATGTGTTTCACTTTGTCAGTTCATTTCTCCAGAGTTGCAATCATCCTCAATGAACACACACACACAAAGAAACACAAAGACACACACACACACACACTCTCACTTCAATACAACACAAAGGCACCTCAGAGTTAGTGCAGGACTCTTATTAAATTCTGTGTCCTGTTCAAGTGACTTCCCTTGTCACTCAGAGAGAGAGCGGAGAGAAGTAGGAGGAGGAGGAGGAGGAGGAAAGTGAGACGGACCCAATCTATCTTTGATGCAGCGTGCATGCATTTGTGTGCGTACCCATTTGATTTAAAAGGAAAACAATATTTATTCAATTAGAGGGCTATCTTTGTGATGACATGGGGGAAAAATGTCTTAGTCCTGCGGATGCGTCTCAAATCGAATGAAAATTCATGGATAGAACGGTAAGGAGAAAAAGGAAAAGCAGGAGAGAAAGCGAGAACGAGAAACAGATAGAGAGGTGCATACCAAACAAAAATATTATCGAATTTCAAATACACTTCAGTGCTGCTGATGGTAAAATTATTTAAACAGATTAGTCGTTCTGAAAAGTAAAACTCAAGCCACGACTTTTGCTCTTGGCTGAGACACTGAGATTGATGAGAGAGCTGCCAATGCGGGAAGCGGTGATCTCATTTCAGAGCCATTAATTCATTTGTACCTGCAGTCAGATCTGTAGATGTATTACTGTTGAAAACTTACTTGTGGGAAAGAGTGACAGCTGGGGTCATTGCTGTACTTGATTTACTTCTGAGCTATTTCTATGAGGCTTAATTTCTTTAAGCACTGTCCCCTGCAGGTATGAACTTCGGAACAGCTTTTGCGCCGTTTTATTGAACTATAAATCCATGCAACGTGATGTTAATTACACTGTAAAGCATCCATTTTGTCTTACTTTGTCTGTCAACAACCAACTCCCGATAAATACTAATACTACTGTCCGTGTCTGAACAACTCTGACAGAGACAGAACTGGTGCATTTGATAAAATTTTGATGCCCCATATTTGCTTTTTAGCAAAACTGAAGATGAAATTCAGCCTCCAGTGCTTGAAGACTGAGAACCATTGTCTTGTATCTCCACATAAAGATGTCCTTACATTTTAGGATCTTATTCAAGAAGAGCAGGGTGGACAAATCAGCAGCTCGGGCTTCATGGATGAACGATTAACACTGGCTGCTCACACACTCCCAGCAATACAGTAACAACCTGTTTTTATTTAAATCCACCCATCCAACCATCCATCTTCAACCGCTCACTCCTTTTCAGGGTCACGGGGAACCTGGAGCCTATCCCAGGGAGCATCGGGCACAAATGTCTCATATAATTAATAGTATAATAGATTTTTATTTTTTAAATTAAATAATAGCATTTTCCATCCATCCATCCATCCATCCATCCATCCATTTTCTGCACCGCTTATCCTACATAGGGTCGCGGGGAGCCTGGAGCCTATCACAGGGGACTCTGGGCACGAGGCAGGGGACACCCGGGACGGGGTGCCAACCCATCACATGGCACAATTACACAGAGACTCACACACCCGTTCACACACTACGGACAGTTTGGAAATACCAATCGGCCTAAAACACATGTCTTTGGACTGGGGAGGAATCGGAGTACCTGGAGGAAACCCCTGATGCACATGGACGACATGCAAACTCCTCTGTTTTATATATATATTGGGAGGATGAAGGACTAACATATGCTTCCTCCAAGACATATGAACTGCTGCATCATATGGCTACATAACACACATAGATGACAGCACATCTTCCAAATATATAAACTGACAGACACCCACAATTGCCTAGCATCATTGTGATTGTCGGGGGAGTGAGAGTACCCCTTCCCTCTCACCCAGAGAACAACCCATCTTTGCTCCCTTGCCTCCCAGCCACAGATGGCTGTGGCATTGTCATGATCTCCTGATCACAGGGCAAATGTGTCTTCTAAGACTACTAGCACTAGCTAGATAACTGTACTGACTGTTCACTCCATGCCTAATATATCCCACCCCTTTATAGGTGCCATTGTAAGGAGATAATCAACGTTATTCATTTCACCTGTCAGTGGTTTTAATCTTATGGCTGATCGGTGTACATCTTGTTCTTCCTACAACCATCTGTTGCTTTCTCCTGTTTCTTGGCAGAAACTTGTTGTACTCCGCCTGCTCCATTAACACTTCAGCGCTTGGATTTCAGTCTGTATCACTTGTACGAAACTTGAAATAAAAGCGTTCGCCAAAGAAATTTATGCAATGGAATGTAAATGTACGACGATATATAAATATATATGAATCGGTCATATAAAACATACAGTACAAAGTGCAAAAGGACACGTGTATGTGTGATTTAATTGGATCGCAGTTATAAGGGCATGCATGTAGGGTTCTCTCTTGCTTCTATCTTGCGTGTTTATGAGTGTTTATGTAAAACTCACCAGGAGGCATCCATTGGTTTGCGGAAGGCTTTTCTTTGGTGTTGGCCTGCTCCCACTCAAGGTCGTCATCTCGTCCCTGGCTGTAGCCGCACGCCCCAAACGGCTTCTCGAAGCTGCAATCGCCTGCGACAAAACAGAAGGGGAATTAATATCGCTGTAGCGTTTTTCCATTAACTCATCCTGCAAATAAAGGAACATATAAAGTATGTTCTCTCCCTCTATTTGTCGCCTCCTCCTCCTCCTCCTCCTGCTCTATCCTGCCTCTAATACGGGTGTTCATAATGCAATCTGCCAAACAATGAGAGCGGCTTTAAGTGAGATGGAGAGAGGGATGGGTGCGCCAGGCGCACAGTAACATATATTACCATCATTAGGCACGCGGCAGGCCAATTCCACAATGACAGAAATGAAGTGTCCAAACTCCATCATCGTTAAGCGGCGTGCTCCTGTCGCGCCATCGGGTATAAATTTGATTCATTTTCCAACTGGTATGAGACCAAACTTCCCTCGCCGATCATCTCACGTTTAGCTCTCATCTATCCTAATCCTTCCCGTGGGACGCACGTGCGCGTTCACAGATATGGCGAGTTGATGAAGATGTGACCACACGCATACAGTGAAGTGTGTGCGTCTTCTGAGTTATAGTGCCATTATTTTAATGCCACCTGAGTAAAGAAAGACATCAAGAAGAAAGTGGAAACTCATTTAAAATTTTTTTTTTTTTTGATAGTCAGAAGTCGAACTTCCGAATGCATCGTCATTGCATCAGCATTAATATCTGTTAAAACCGACCAAACCGAACACAGAGGCTTTTAGTGCCAATAAAAGGGGCAGATACTACAGTATTATTTTGCTTTATTTCAGGCTGATAGTGATTACTCATTTAACCATGCTCATATATTAGTTGGTCTTGCTTACGGAGTGAACTTGATAAAATCTTAAAAGCTACAAAGACAAAGGGGTTTGTTCAAAAAGACAGAGCTTTTACATATTATTTTTCCTTCAAATTAGTATATAAATATAATATGGGAGCTCTCAGCTTCCCTTCACACACCCTTCCGACTTTTCCTTTCCTTTCCTGCAACAGCAATGGACATGGCATTACTGACAGCTTCTTTTGCATCATTGCTGAGGGAGCACTGAAGTGAGGAAAAAAGAGCTACATTTTCACAGCTTTAGATCACGTGGACTGAATGTCATGTTTTGACAACAAGTATTGCGTCGTCGGCCATTTTGAATATCAACTGGCTTCACCTCCTACACGATGCAAAAAAAACAAAAACACCCCGACGTCTTAGTAAGTGGAAATCTATTAAATATAAACAAATTTCCTATTATAAGAGTGCACATATACATTATTAACCTTATATCTAGATATTTTACTAATTTTAAACTTAGTCTGGATCTATTGGCAAACACCTTTAATTTGAAACATGAGATGCTTAGCACACTATATTTGTTTTTATCGTCTACCCACAAAGCCTTGTCCAGGTTTATAAAGTTAAGCTGCCTGTAAAAACTCTACATCAAAGGGCACATGTAGGGACGGTTTGGTTTGGTTTGATGGTGTGTTGCTAAACTGTTGTAATGAGCCATTACAGGAGAGCATGTTAAACTGTAGAGCTGGTTCGAGTGAACAGTTGAGAGGTAGAGAGCAGGTGCACATGATTATTGTGATTTTAACCACGTCACTTAGAAATCCAGAGAAAGGCTTTTCCCTCTCGTATCTCCACACTAAGTGCATTCTGAACAGCCTTAAGAGAGGCCTGAAACATTACGCACTCTTCACAGCAAATGGAAAACAAAGCATCAATATTTGAAGAGGCCACACAAAAGGCAACAGGAAATCTACACAGGAGCATGATCGCGTACACCTCCTCACTCTTTGCCTCACTCATGCATGCACAGAAGCAGACATATACGCACCATCCGTCATGTCACATACAGTCACTGTCATAGGGTGTTTCTTTCTCCGGCGCACACTTCGAGGCGTGCATCGTCTCAGAAAGTCCGAAACGTCGAACTTTTACCTTCTTTACAGTAGCAGTATATCAGCACGCCAAGACCAATCCATCATAACCTCTAAAGCATGATACATCGTTTTCTCTGGAGTGTGTGCATGCGCATGCTTGTTGTTTTGCTGCCTTCATCAAAGAGATGACATTTAAAGCAAATGGCCAAATGAGGCTGCAAATGAGCCCCAGCATGATCTTTCGCACCATCATCAACACTCGGCCTGTCTAATGGCATACTTCAGCTTTTGTGTAAGCTTGTGCATGCGTGCGTTCAATAGGCAAAGCAAATTCTTGCATTAAGATGTGTGTGTGTTTGTGTTTGCGTCTGTGTGTAGAAGCCGTTACTAGGAGATAATTAGGACTTTTTATCTGGGGTTCGGTTTTATGGTATGGCTGGGTTTTAAAGCCAGCTTGTTAGCTGATAGCTGGTTGATACGTCTCTATTGTCTGCATCCGAATTCTGCTCTCTAGCTGATGGATTTAGGCTTCTTCTCTGCCTTGGATATGGTGAGAGGGCATTAAGGAGGAGTCAGTGAAAACAGATAAGACAGGAGAATGGCCTCGTCATCATTTTCTCAGAGTGCTGTCAGGAGACTCTGGAAGTAGCGGGAGAAACTCTTCTATCTGGAAGACGCGGACAGTGAACTTTAAGTATCTAAAGCCTTCCTGAATGAACGCCACTGGATTTATGAAGCTTTCAGTAATGTATATTAGGGCTAGGCAATAGGTAAGGAATAAAACACGACTGTGGTATGCAGTTAGAAGAAAATAATCAATGGCGGTTTAGTGTGTCACAACCTGACAAAAAGCAAAGCTACCCCCCTGCTACCACCCTGACGGTGACGGGTTTCCAATAAGAGCACATCCCAAAGTTTTCCTCTTATTCCACAGCAATTTGCCAACTAATATCACTTTTGATTTTATTAAAGAACTGTGTTGTACTTTTTACTTTTTCATGAAACAAGTGAGATCCTGTTATCGCTTACATTATAACAACCATAAACATTCCTGCATTCATTCCGACAACCTCCCTATTTTCCTCTCTCTTGAAGTTAATGACACGAAGAAAAGCAGCTTGTCATGATACCAGGAAACCACAAGCACAAAAGCAAAAGTCCTCTGTCCTGAAGACTTGGCGGAAAACTAACTGACTGTTACAAAGCACTGACACTGGAGCCTTCTTCCATAAATGTTACAAAGCACTCACACTGACGCTTACTAAAAATGTTAAATATACCAATCAGCCATAACATTAAAGACCTCTGAAGGTGTGCTGTGGTACTTGGCACCAAGACAATAGCAGTAGATCCTTTAGGTCCTGTAAGTTGCGAGGTGGGGCCTCCATGGTCTTGTTTGTCCAGAACATTCGGAAGCCAAGTCAACATTTGCATGGACACATTTAGAACATTTACAAGTCAACATTTACAAAGAGTTCAACACCTTGAAATCTTTGTCATGTTCCTGCAACTACTCCTTAACAGTTTTTGCAGTGTGGAAAGGTGCATTATTCTGCTGAAAGAGGCCACTGACATTAGGGAATAACTTTGCCATAAAGGAGTGTACTTGGTCTGTGACAATGTTTAGGTAGGGGGTATGTGTCAAAGTAACCCAAGGTTTCCCAGCAGAACATTGCCCAGAGCATCACACTGCCTTGCCTTCTTCCGATAGTGCATTGTGGTGCAATCTCTTTCCCAGGTAAATGACACACACGCACACACCTATCCATCCACATGATATAAAAGAAAAGGTGATTCATCAGACCAGTCCACCTTCTTCCATTGCACCATGGTGCAGTTCTGATGCTCACGTGGCTATTGCAGTTGCTTTCAGCAGTGTCAGCATGAGCACTCCGGCTGCTCTTTGGCTATGCAGCCCTATATGCAGCAAGCTGTGATGCACTGTGTGTTTTGACACAGCATGAACTTTTTCAGCAAATTGTGCTACAGTAGCTCTTTTGCCAATTCGGACCAAACTTGCTAGCCTTCGATCCCCATGCGCATCATTCAAGCTTTGGAGACGCTCTGACCCGGTCGTCTAGCCATCACAATTTTGTCAAAATCTTTAAGCTTGTGTATTATTCCTGCTACCAACACATCAACTTTGAGAACTGAATGTTCACTTCCTGCCTAATACAACCCACTCCTTGACAGTGATTAACGTGATTCACTTCACCCGTCAGTGGTTTTAATGTTATGTCTGATTGGTGTAAATGTGTCCTTACAGAACACATCACCTTGGCATCGTTTGTACTGTTTTCTTTGTTAAATATCAACCCTTTATCTCAAGACCATGTGGAGCGTCCACTATACAAGTCCAATACTGACAGATCTGCTGTAATAGAAAATTAATCAACACCTTCTGACCAATCAGAAGTGAGATTTTATCAGCACTGTGGTGCAGCCTGGATTAATGCCTCGGTTTTGAGATACTATGTTCTGGGTGACAGTATAAAGATAACTGTCCCATTCTGGCCTGCATTTCCACTCTCCTCTACCAAAGAGTGACCAGTATGTAACTGGTTATTAAGACCTATCTAATAGGTCTCTGTTAATAATCACAGGACTATGTCATTAGCAGTGAAAATGTCTTTACAGATCAAATTACTCACAGCTGTCACCAAATGCCACTTTTGACGACCGTGACAGTTTATTGCGATACAGTATAAAATATCTGTGGTCAAGGTGGCTGATATACAGTAAACCTCTTGTAAGAGTCACTTTCACAAATTTGCATAAGATGTAATAGCCATCTTTGTGTCCGCTCTGGTGTTACTTACGGTGTACTTTAAATGCTGCTGCTGGTATAACTCTTTCTCTAATTAACAGAGCCGGTCAGCGGCGTGCCAACAGATCCCTCTCTGTCTCCTAATGAGGACCCCGAGTGTGTTCACCGGGTCACTGGGCTGGTTATGTGGCCCCAGCTGTGCAGCCAGATGCTCAAACGGCTTGACGAGGGAGAGCCAAACCAAGCTTGCAAAACATGGTGCCAATAGTGCAAATTAGCTCAGACCAACCAGATCGCTCACGACACAATCAGACAACCATTCACCATCGTGCACACTTGGCATTTGAGATTCGCTATGAACAGAGGTGACACTCGGTAACCCTGCCATCATTTAAGCTTTTAATTAACAGCTTCCCAAAAGAGGGATAAATGAGACTTGTGTCAGTCTTTCTGAGAGATAAACCTTCTCGTTTGTTGCGTTGCGTTGTGTTTCCCACTGTATGATGCAGCTCTGGAAAAGCAGGAGCAGGTTAGCACGCTGTTTAATATGCAGTGTCATACATCAAAAAGACAAATGCAGAGAAAATGAGGGCACTGGCAGCCTCCAACATGGCAGCTCCGCGGAGAAGAGCCGTGGCTGTCGTTGAAAGCTCTCTGCTGAATACTTCACATGACGCTAAGCTTTTGTACATTTTCAAAGGCCGTTTCTGCCCTACATGAGTTGCTCGGAGCAGCATGAAGCCCTTAGCATGTGTGCATGTGTATGTGTATGAGTCTGTGTGAGGCCCACAGCATGTGTTGGCAAACACTGACTTAATGTCAGCCCATTGATCATCCGTGTATGCATTCAACAAATGTACGTTTGCTCCCGTGCGCATAAATCTTTGATTCTGCAGTGTGGAGTCTTGGGGTCTGAATTTGCTTCCATCAATGCGTGTGTTCAGTCATTATGCTCCAAAACTTCAACAGCCCACCTAGCACACACACACACACACACACACACACACACACACACACACTGCAGAAGGAGGGATTTTGTGATTAAGTAGTCGCTTGACGTCTGTCAGGAGTGATATCTTTTGACTCGCGTAGTAATGCCGTCGCTTTATAAACCGAATATGCAACTAAAAAGGACACCAAGTCATTGGTGATAAAATTGAATTAGCTAAGATTAACTAAACTGAAATTGAATTAAGCATTGCCGTTTTAGCATTCAGCTCATGAAACCAGGTGTTTGTTCATTCAATGTTGTTTTTTTTTTCTTCCGTCCTTATTGCTTAGAGCGGTTATTGACTGATTGATTGATTGTGCCCCATCCCAAGACCCTGAAAAGGTCCTTAGGGAATAATCCTTTCACTCCCAGCCCCTGATACAATTATTTCATGGTAAATATTGAATCATGTCTTTGCACACGTGTCTCAGACATGATCTCTGGGGAGCCAAGCATGCGTACGTGTCCATACGAAGGTCATATTTTGGATGAAGTCGCTTCTTTTGTCCTTGAAATGAAAAGCCAGTGCGTTATTTCACTACTTACCTCCGGGGAGTCAAACAGGGATGACTCTGGAAAATCAAAACAAAAGGTGCCGGGAAGAATCGCGCATTCAAATGAATCTCCCTGCTCTCCTTTTTCTGTCTGCCAGCCGTCGGCTGTCCCTGAACGCATCTTGTTCCATTAAAATCCATCAAAATGTATAACAGTGATTGACAAGTGTGCGACAAAGCTGATATGTGTGCCCTTGGTGAAAATTGCAAATGGTTACTGTTTGCTAAAGATCTCTTGACAGTCAACTAAACAGCAAGTTTGCCAGCACATCAGGGATGTGACTGGGATGAATACATTTTTCAGGGTGAACAGATAATGTACTAAACGGATACAAATACAGATGTGAAAAGGACATGCACGTTTATTTTTTATAAAGGGCGTCTGTCTGATCACTCCATACAGGATCTCGTAGAGTTTTTTTTTTTTTTGTGATTGTTGCAGCCAAATAATGCTCGATTTTGCTGCAGCTTTTTTCAAAATTTGCAATGCAGGTTTGCAGGGCATCTGGTGCTTTTTTATGCGGAAAATGACTACTGATTACTGTGAAATTGCAACTGCACAAACCTGTTTTGCATGCTCTTTCGCAGTAACGTTTGCTCGTAAATGAGACCTTTTAGCTGTACTCATGTTCGACACACATGAATTGAAGAGGGCGTTGACTGAACGTGCATTGTGATTTACATTTACATTTATTCATTTAGCAGACGCTTTTATCCAAAGCGACTTACAAGTGCACACTCACACACCAATGGTAGCTGAGCTGCCATGCAAGGTGCTAGCTTGCCATTGGGGGCAACTTAGGGTTCAGTGTCTTGCCCAAGGACACTTCGGCATGGGATCACCCGGGCCGGGATTCGAACCGCCAACCCCACGGTTAGTGGATTAGTGGACAACCCGCTCTACCAACTGAGCCACAGCCGCCCAGATCTGACGTCAGATCTGTAGGAAAAGTTCAAGCTTCTCAGAATTTATCACAGATTTTGCATTAATGTCTGCGATTGCAAACTTGGACTGGCTCAGATCACAGATGCACACTGGGACTTGAATACTGTGGATTAAATAATTATTTAAAAAATAAACTAAAAAAATTCATTGTTGTTTAGGCCACGCCCACTTTGCAGTTCAAATGAAGATATACACAATCCATGAACTCCACAATCCAAATGCAGATATAGATACCATGTTCCCTTTCTCAACCAGCAATAAGGCAAGAATAGAAAGTTAATTCGCTGTGCAGTGATTGCTTCCTGGAGGCTACGATTGTCACTTTGAATAAAAGTGTCTCCCAACTAAATAAATGCAAAAAAGTCAATGCAACCTCTGGACAACATCTGGAGAGAGTAAAATAGTCCAGTGGTCGAGAGTGTGAGCTAGGTAGCTATAGAACAGTGATGTGAGTACACTTCTCTGGGTTTTACTGCCTCCTGTCTACAGTGGCATCAGGTAGGCAACTGAGGCTAACCAGGAGCGACAGGTTCAGTAATCGACCAAGCCTGTGTGTGTCAAAGGAGGAAGTGCTTTAAAGAGATTTCATTTTCTCAGAGAGCAACAGAAGGAGAGGGGGAGACAGAGAGAGAGAGAGAGAGAGAGAGAGAGAGAGAGACTGAGAGGACTCAAGGGCCTGAAGAATTTGTCCCTGTCACCTCCCTCTCTTTCAGCTTCTATAAACGGTTTACAGGGAGGCGCTGGCTGAGGCTGTATGTTATTAAACAGGTTTGCTCCTGCGTGAGAACACACAATGGTCTTTAGAGCCTCGCATTCTGAGCATTTTCAAAGAAATCTATCCATCTTTTTAGCACGGCGAGCCAGAGGCAAGAATCAATACGGCTGCCCCTCAATAGAGAAGCCAATTTCTCCTAAAGATTTTCCAGTCAGACTTAAAAGGCCTTTTGTTATTGCACCTGGAACAAAAGTAAACTTTTAATGCTAGGAGATGCAGGGAAAACTTCTCAATGGTACACAATGATAGGAGACCGTACTATTACTCACATATGCACAATGGTACAGCAAAGGCGTGCATTTATACATACTCAGATACTCGCATGTGGACTTAACATCTATTAAAATAGAAGAGATAAAGAGCCTGTCTGGGATTGCACGAGTCATAGTGTAGCTTTGTTCACTGAAAACTACTATTATGTGTGTTCTGAATTCTGTATGTGTGTTTTGCTTTTGGTCCATAAAGCAAAGTTAGAAGAAAATAAAAAAATTACTGACACGCAGTGACCTGAGTAAAGATCTGAGCCGTTCAATTATGGTGAATTAATGTCCATGTTGTCGCTCTAATTAAAACACTGACACCATATATCAGCATGTGTGTGTATGTGTGTGTGTGTGTGTGTGTGTGTGTGTGTGTGTTTACCCAATAGTAAGCAGTAAGCAGGCCTCAATCTATCTTCACCTCTCTCTGTCTCGCTCTCTCTCACTCTCTCTCCCCTGTCTCCCTCCTCCAACAGGCATTTGTACCGCTCTCTTCTTTCCCTCCCTCTGCCACTTCAGCAATTACCGGCCTTCATTGTTATCCTGCTCCTGTAGGAAATCATTCCTCCACTCGTTCCTGCTCCTCTTTAACGAAGGCCATGCTTTCCCCCGCCTGCATCTCCCTTAAGGCGCATGCCACCAGGCAATCTTGAGCAATTTAAAGCCCAACGCATGTGGATCTGGTGGGTTAGCCGCCCGCGCACTGGCCTTTAGGGATCACCGGCTTTTTTCGTTCGCCCCCTGATTTCACTTATCTATTGGCAGCTCCTGCCAAGCCTCTCTCTTTCTCTCTCTCTCTCCCGTTTTCTCTCTCTCCCCCCCTTCCTCTCACTGGTGCTAAAGTGCATGAATATGCACTGATGTACGGTCTGTTTGGGACTTGGGAACTCCACGGGGGAGAGGATTAAGACAATCAATCTCAATATCATTATCAATCACGCCACGTTGCTCCGTGCCATTGATTGGCCTGCGAATTTGAGAAGTCTGCCGAAAAGGTTTGGACGGATAATTTATCCCGTTGGCTGAGGCAGTCATTTCTCTTTTCAGCTGATGACGGCCAGAGCACACTGTGAGAATGAAAGACAACAACAGCAGAGTGAGAGGAAGGTCTTGTTTTAATGGTCCTAAAATTGTCCAACAAACATTGACACGGGAAACAAACGACAGTTTATTATACGCGTAGTCTCAGTTCTAAAATATTAAAAGCCTTTCGGATTTCTTGATATACACACACCTGTGACCGCATCTGAATTCTGCATTAATGCCAGATTTTAAAAAAATAAATCCATTACACCTGAGCCATTGTTCTTTCTGTATAATACCATAACCTTTGCATGTTATGTTGCTTAGCAACTATAGCTTACTGTTATCAGATGACATTGCGTGATGGAGAATGTTTACTATATATATATATATATATATATATATATATATATATATATATATATATATATATATATATAT